>SRQG01000105.1:0-80520 GCA_018360325.1 Claviceps aff. humidiphila group G2b
GCATAGCCTTGGGAGCTTTTCCTGTCCATGGTATTGTCAGCGAAAGACGCGTCACTCGCAATTTGAAGCTTATCTCCGCCTCCTAGTTGCAATGCCAGCCATCTTGTGTCGGATAGATATAGAAGAACGCGATCGGCCGCGTCATGATGCTCTTCGCTGGGATTCGTTAAAAATCGCGAGAGTCGCGAAGTAGCAAAAGCTATGTCCGGGCGCGTCGTGACGGCCGCAAACAGGAGTGACCCGATCTTTCGCTGGTATTTATTGATTTGGGATGGGGATGATAACGACGTCGACGGCTTTAGCTCTACTGCGGCCATGGGCGTATCGTGTCGCAGATTAGTTTTCTCGGCCAGCTGATGAATCTTGTCTATGTACGTGGCCTGTGAGAGACGCAGCAGTCCTTGCTGTCGATCTCTGATCACCTCCATTCCCAGAAACCATTGCAGGTCGTCCCCGCCAGTCATGGTATACTTCTCCTGAAGGAGATGGATTACTTGGTTAGCTTCAGTTGCGTTTTCTCTTTGGTAGGCGACTATGATGTCGTCAACATAGAAGAAGATGATAATGCCGCCCTTGATCAAGCAGCACGGTTCGTGCGGCACAGTCTGGAACCCCAATGACTTGAGAGTTGTTGTAAATTCTTTCTGCCACAGCAAAGGTGAGATGCGTAACCCATAAAGAGCCTTTTGAAGCTTCACGATCGTCCCTCTCTTTTGATAACCTCTGGGCATCATCATGTACACATCGCGGTCCATACACGCGTGAACGAAAGCGTTCGTCACATCGTACTGCTTCAGTTCCAGGTTGTACTTCGCTGCAATGGACATAAGCATGCGGAACGATCGATTTGCTAGAGTTGCCGCATAAGTATCCTGCGATGAGATGTGTCGTTGCTGATCTCCACGCACAACCAGCCGGGCTTTGCACTTTAGGTAATTGTGGTGCTTGTCGAGCTTGTAGGTATACACCCACATGCACTCCAAGATCTGAGACCCCATGCGTTTAACTGATGAGTGGGAAACCTCGGTCCAAGACTTCATCTGACGATGACTCGCCAGGTGATCAAGTTCCACTTGTTTAAAAAGACCGGCCATTGGATGTTCTTTAAGGTTAGTCTTCTGTGTTGGTAGAGGCGGGAGTTTATTCGGTGAATCTTTTCGCCTGCTGCCAGTGCCCTTTTCAGCTCTTCCTCGTTAAAATTTTCTCCTTTGAATTTTCCCACGCCTGTAGCCAGCAGCCTTTTCTTCTTTGCCTTGTCAACATCGTCTCCTTCAAACGTTCCAGCGTTGCCTGCCTGAGTGCCCGCCATAAACGCCGCTGCCCATGGGACAGTCTTTGATGACCCTTGTGGCGTCAGTTGTGGTTGTGCGTGTGTCTGTGATGCATGACTCCCAGACATGAATGCTGCCAATAACGCGACTGGCGGTGGTGTAAGTGGTGGAGTTGGATAAACGCTAGCCGTGTTCTTGCTTTGATCTGGTTCTTCCTTTTCTTCCGGTTCCGATTCGACTTGTCGCATGACGCCGTCCTCGATGTAGTCATCCTCCAAAAATGATTCAACTTCAGGGTGAACTGTTGGCTGCGGTATTGCTATGGTCTGCAACCGCCTGGCGATCTCTTCAATCGAGACATGCATCAGGTTGTCTGTCAATGTTTTCTCATTTCCATCGTACACAACTTGCTCGTCAAACACTACATCGCGAGAACTGATTACCCTGGCTAACGATGGTATCCAGATACGGTAGATGTTCGAAGATCTGTAACCAACAAGGTACCCCATCCATGCTGTCGGATCTAGTCGTTGCAAGCGATTTCTCCCACGGTGTGCATCGCTGGTCAGTGGTCATTGCAAATGCCTTGCATCCATATGCTTTCAAATGCGCTAAATTCGGTTGTCGGTGTGTTTTGACGATCCCGTATCTGAGAGCACTCTGGGTGAAAAATACCTCGTAAGGCGTTTTCCAATTGTTTGCGTACCTGGGAGTTCTGTTAAATAGATAAACCGCTGCCCTCGTTATTTCCGGCCACAGTTCTGGCGGGAGATGAGCATCCACTCTCATCGCGCGTGCCTTTTCCTTGTTAACACCCCCTGAGCGTTCTGCCCCTCCATTTTGCGCTTGCGTGTCTGGGGCGGAAGGCTCAACTGTGATTCCCTTTGAGATTAACCATTTTTCCACCCTTGGTTTGACGATGGTAATCTCATTGTCACACTCAATAACTTTGACAGTGATGTTGAAATGATTCTTGAGGAAGAGGAAAAAATTGTCAACTTGGTTATGACTGAGGCTGCGGTCCGATTGTCCGTGAAATAAATGTCCCATTGAAAACCGGAGAACCTGTCTACGATCAGCATTTGACTTTTCTCTTTCGTGATGCTGTTCGGATCGTAGCTGTGGAAATCGATTGCCAGTCTCTCCCCTGGTCCCTCGTCGTTGATGCGGGGTGCGCGACGTATTTTACGTCTGGCTTTGGATTCAGCGCACGCTTTGCATTCTACTGTGGTCATACCCTTGACGCGCACCCCCTCAGTTTGCTGGACAAGGTGTTCAACCGCGGCCGGGCCAGGATGGCCAAGTCGTTTATGCCATATTATCGCTGTCGTCTTTTGAGGTGCGCGCGCCGTTCTCGAGTTTGTGTGGAAGGCGGCATTGGGGTTAGGGCTTGAATTGTGTTCCAGAACCCATTGGCCATGGATCTCCGCAACAGTTCCGATGATCGCTCCATCCGGTCTTCTTAAGGTGGTCGGGTTGTTTTGCGTTTCCCACCAGATCCCTGTTTGTCGCAGTAATCGGAAAGACACTAAGTTGCAGAGGAAATCTGGGCAAATGGCAACATCATGTAGGGTTATCTTGTTCGTGCTTTCTCCGTTCGTCAAAAACAAATCGATTGAGCCGTACCCGGATATCCAAATCTTAGGAGCAAATTTGTGACTTGAAGGTCGGAAAGTTACTAACATTGGCGCCACACTATGCGCATCGTTTCATGTTGGACCTTCAAACGACTATCCACTGAAGCATTCTTTCATTCTCGACTCAGGAGTGTTCGTGATGTGACACGTCGACCCTGAATCGAGAATGAAAGAATGCTTCAGTGGATAGTCGTTTGAAGATCCAACATGAAACGATGCGCATAGTGTGGCGCCAATGTTAGTAACTTTCCGACCTTCAAGTCACAAATTTGCTCGTTTGTCCCTTGCTTCCTGTAATGTTTTCCGAAAGGAAGGGTCGAGCTTCTGTAGACGCTCCATGAGTGACTGGGTGAAAGAGTCTGATCTCCACCACGACGGAGCTAGATCTTGGTGGACGTGCCAGCAACGATCGAGGAGATGCTTGTCACTACCACAGAGAGGGCACTTCCGTACATCATTCGCCAGAGCCGGTTTTTCTAACTCCTTGTTTGTCGAATGTGCGTTAGTAGGCCTCGTACCTGTGGGCTTACGCTTGTTTCTTTTCGCCGATGGTGCGCCATCCGGAGCGGAAGAGGCGTCCCTCTTGCTCCCTTGGACAGTAGTATCTGTAGCACCATCGGCGAAATCCTCCGCTGTTGCGAAAGCGGCAGACTGGTTCCTCCCTGCCTTCATTGGGTGAACACGATTCATGTGTTCACGGAAATTGTTAATCATTTTCTTTAATGTCATATCTGCAGCTTTCCGCTGATGACTGAAGGCATCACACCATCCCTGCTCCGACTTTGGAATTGCCGCCATGAAATCTGTTGTAATGGTCATCATGTCAGCAACATCGGAGACACCCCAGAGTTGTGCCGACGCTGAGGCTCGGTCGTATTCGTTGACCCATGCAGTCCAGTTGTTGAGATTTCGCATTGGTCTGAGTGTCGATCGATACCACCCTCGGACTCGCTCGCGTTCGGTATCATCGTCCGCTCCAACACTGTTCTTTAGGTTTGAAATCCACTGCGTGAGTGTTAAACCTGCGAGGCAGCTCGATTCCTGTAGGTGTGAAGCGACCGTTGACTGAATGAGGGAGCTTAGTTGAAGGATCTTTTGCCCTTGTTCTTTGTAATGTCCGTGCTGGATCTTCCAGTCTTAGAGGTTGTCCTGGTGTTGCTCTTGATCTTCTTTGAACGCCCTGAGCCCGTCTTTGGTCAGATCAGACTTTCGAATAGGCACCTCAATGCCACCTTTGACTTCGTAATCTGCAATCTTCGGTCTCTGGGGCTCGGATTGCTTAACAAGAAACGTATTTGGATGATCCGGATTAACTTCGTCCCAGATTTCCAAGAATGAGGCGCGACCTTGAATCATATTGTACCAAGGCCTCCAATCCGCCTCGCAGTTCAGATTGGAAAGTTTTTCGTTAGGGATAGTATATGTCGACATTTTTGGCGATAGTTCGAAATATTCTCAAATGCTTGGTAGAGGCAGTGAGACTCTTAATTGTCAGATTTAAGGTAGTTTTGGTGATTGATGTTGTTGTATTGATTCACTGTGTCCCCCCCTTCTCATGTGTCTTTATTAGGGGCCATTCTACCTACCTTACAAAGTAGATGTGTGTGTTCACGTGACTTCTGCCCTGTGTTACCGCCCAGCGTAGTAGGGACCCATATCCAATAATCCGACAGTTCCCACCTCCACCTGTTCACGCCGCTCACATGCAAAACAGCACAGCGCCGCCATTCTTCCCGTTGCAATGCTGAACCAAAGTTGCAGCCTCCTATGTACATTGTACACTTATACTTCAGGCGCTTGTTGCAATCTGCTGAAACACTTAAACGCCGTCTTGGCGCCACACAGCATGTGAAATGAAATGACCGCGAAACAATCCCAAAAGACGTGGTCTACAGACAAGTTTATTGACGTCATGTTTTAGTCGTCAGCCGCCGCACGGGGCTGACATGGATACCTACATACCTCTATGTTGGGTGAAACACCATGCAGGCTGATCAGTGATCATTGAGATGCAGCAGCTTCTCCCTTGCTCCTCTCCCACTTCATCAGTTATAACCCAGCTTATAGGCGCTCGCCCTAGCCTTTGTCGCGACGGTCCCCTCGCGTCTCACAATTTCTTCACATGTTGTCACGCTGGTCACGCGTCGCGGCGAGGAAAGGCACATTGAGCGCCACGCGAACCGCATCGCGATTCATCTCCCGCGCCATCCAACACCGTCCCAAGACGCAGACATACACAGGTCGCTGTGCGGAAACTAGGCCGAGGAGTGACGCTGGTCAGCGCTTTCGTCCGCAAGCCATGATGATGAGCAGCAGCGCGGGCCAGGGTGATGACGTCGCAGAGACATACGTGTCCGACTTGGATGCGAAGCTGATCCAGCGGCATTTGATGTTTGATGAGTTTCAAGATTCGGTCTGGGGTTTCGTGGTAAGTCTGCTACTGTACTGTAAACGAAGGACTCTTTCGAGGGCTCGTTTGTATTGACGAATGTAATACCAAGATTTACCGCTGCTGTATGGCGAGCGACAAAGATTGGGAGCGTGTGCTGCAAAAGATTCGCAGCGAGCTGAACGACGACAGCACGAAATACTACATCAGCGAAGATCTGGTGCCGTTCCATAATCTCCACCCCATCGACGACCCGTCACTGTAGTAAGGTTTTCTTGCTTGCTTCCCTTTTTTTCTTCTTGTGTGGAGAGGGTCAAGTTGCGTCTGTTTTTCTAACAACCCCCTAGCGGAGCCTCAATCGATCAAGCCCGGCGTCACTTCCGATCCTGGATCCCAGAGAACATCAAGTCCCGTCTCCGGCCGGAGGCCACTGACCTCGACGACATCACATACAAACACCTCGTCGACATGACACCCAGATATAAATACTGTCTCTACGTCGACGACGTATGCATCGA
Organism: Claviceps aff. humidiphila group G2b; assembly: GCA_018360325.1. NCBI lineage: Eukaryota > Fungi > Ascomycota > Sordariomycetes > Hypocreales > Clavicipitaceae > Claviceps > Claviceps aff. humidiphila group G2b. The sequence continues at coordinate 5,816 of SRQG01000105.1, forward strand.
GTCCTTGGACCAAGACCACATCGACTGTCCCGTTGTTAAGATCCTGGACAAGGACTGGGAGCCCCCCACGCCCGAGGAGATAAAGGAGCTTGAAGAGAGTGAGGATTTCGGCGTAATAGGCGACGGCACCACGCCCGCCCCGTTCCACGATGGCTTAACCGACGACTGGGAGGAGGATGTGGGCTGGATGTACATGCCCGTGAGATCTTATCTAGACAGGTATTTCACGCTCATGAAGGTTGCATGGCATGAGCAGTACGTGAGACCGCCTTATATCGAAGGGTTTGAGGACGAGAGTAATTTCATTGGACACTGGAGAAACAAGTGACCGGTGAGTATTGCGACGACGGGACCTGGGAATTTGGAGACGAGAGCTCTTTGTTGGACCGAAGAAGCGAGGACATCGGGAACACGGGTTGATGTCAGGAACACGGGTTGATGTCAGGAACACGGGTTGATGTCAGGAACACGGGTTGATGTCAGGAACACGGGTTGATGTCAGGAACACGGGTTGATGTCAGGGCCTTCGGGCCTCGAGCAAGAATGCGTCTCTTCAACAGCCGAAGCGCGTTTTTGCTCCTCACGCATGCGGGAGTGGCATATCTCGTCACTCGTCTCCAACTCTCTTTCGTTACCTCACTCACTGACCACTTACTATTTGGCTTGTCTTTGCGTCGCGCGCGCGTCTGCGTGACCAATGTAGTATTCGGGTAACACAAAGCTCTGTGCACACTTCCTCATCCAGGGCAAAGATGAGGTGACGTGCTTTTATCTTTTGTTCTATTTTCTCTAGTCGTCTTCCTCTACCTAGACTGAGTGTGCATGTGCATCACAGACTTGTGAGGCTATTGATAGGACCTGGTATTGTGAACTGACAAGCCCAGACGAATACCTACCTCCTAACAATTGCATCCGGCTACAACAGAAGTCAACTCATGTTGGTCCCGTGTCACCTGAGTACATGCATAACATGCTCAAGTGTATGAAACTACTCGTGAGTCCTAGGTGTAACCCTTTGAAACAAGACACCCACTATATCTAGTGGGTGAAACAAGCCGAGCCGATCACTGTTAACCTTACCTTAGCCTGGAGCAAAACAATAAGGTGCGAAAAATCGAGCTCTCACCAATTTCGTCGTCCAATATCTCCACGTCTGCGACAATTGATCGGATGATTGTTGGAGGCTCAGTTTAGCATCTACTCCCTCATCGAACATGACGAAGTGTCTATTCACGTCCACGATGTTGCACGTCTGCTTCAAATCACTCGAGATGATGCATCATGCCATCTTCTAAAGCTCTGAAGAGCCAAGGCCTTACAGGTCAGAGACACTACACGTGTGACCTCGGAAGTGAGTTTCCTTACAGCCATCTATAATCTAGGATGTTTCGAATTTACTGATCTCATCTCTAACATACGTGCAGCAACAAAGCTTGATGTGGTGGTATGACTATGTTTCATAAATCTCCCACTCTTAGACGGCCTTGAGTATCGAGATCGCTCTGGTCGTCCATCTCGTCGCCGCCGCCCGGCGCCAATTTCGAAGGTCCAGAGCGTCCGGCCATCGCTAGTGGTGTGCGGAGATCGTCTGACCCGATGCTTGTGCACTGCCGCCCTCTTCATCATATGATCATCATGTACAGCCTCATCGACGATCGACGCACGCTGCCCTGTTTCCGGTGAGACTGTCGATACTCAATGCCGTCAAGGCGAGCCACGACGCAAGATCATAAAAATGGGAAATTTGTCAAGCACTCTCTACAAGACTTTGGAACTGACCTTGACAAGCCGGACATAGCCTATACCTAGGTGGTGAATGACCCTTTGGACAACAGAATTCGTTTCCATGGTTGAAAATGGTGGATCCGTCCGACATACCCGTATGTATGCCAGTCTTTGTTGTAACGTTGTTCACTCTCGCACGAGCATCCGCTGTAGAAGCAAAATTAGCCAGGGCTGAGCTATCAACGGAAACGCTCAGTGAATGTAGCTGGTCAAGTCGAGTCAGAGTGTAGACAAAAATTTTAAAATACAGCAAGCACTCCTCATGTCATGACTCATGATCAAGATGACTTACACTCCACTTGAAAGTTGACCAGCTACATTCACTGACAGTGAGCGCTGCCGTTGACAGCTCTGAGTTGGGCCCTGACTAGGTAATTTTGCTTCTATCAGACTATACAGCGGAGGCTCGTGCGAGAGTGACCAGCAAAGAGTCGCATACATATGAGGTATGTCGGATGGATGATGGATCCACCATATTCAACCATGGAAACGAATTCTGTTGTCCAAAGAACCAGTCACCACCACTGCCGTCACCCGTGTCACGTCACCCAATGGAAACTGTTGGAATGAATCCGTCAGGGTTGCGTACTGACATGAACAATCTGTTGTATCCATGGAAGCTAGCTAAAAGAGAGAGAAAGGAAAGAGTGAACAGCCATCCCTCGTGGTGTTATACCACGAGGTTGTGTTGGCTTCATACGTGATTGTTGAGGACACGTACAATGGTCACGCACGTGCTAGCGGTAGCCAGCTGCCACGTACAGTCGTCAGCGGCTACGTGTGCGCTAGTGCCGTTGAGGGCAGCGATTCCAACAAAAACAATATAGGACAGACGTGCGAAGCGAGGAGCACAGAAATCTGTCCTAGAAAACTCAAGTTGAACATCACGTTCTAGTCGTCAGCCGCCGCACGGGGGTGACAACTGTATACAAATGTTCACCGCGTTGGGTGAAATGTAGCAGCTTCTTGCCCTCCCATCATTCCAAGTTACAACTCACTTTGTAACCAACTGGTCGGACTGATTGGAAACGCGTTCGTCCTTACCTTTGTGGCAAAAGCTCTCTCGCGTCTCCCAATCCTCGACATGTTGTTACGCTTGTCACGCGTCTCACAGTTTCTTCTCTTGTTGTCATTCGCGTCACGCGTCGCGGCGAGAGACACCTGGGGAGGCCCTTGGAAAGGCACATTGAGCGCCACGCGAACCGCCTCGCGCTTCATCTCGCGCGCCATCCAAGACAGTTCCAAGGCGCCCTTTGCCCTCTTGACCAGAGCCATCGCCGGAACGCAGACGTACACGGCTCGCGGTGCAGAAACGAGGCCGAGGAGCGACGATGACCAGAGCTTTCGTCAGCGAGCCATGATGATGAGCAGCAGCGCGGGCCAGGGTGACGACGTCGCAGAGACGTACGTGTCCGGTTTGGATGCGAAGCTGATCCGGCGGCATATGATGTTTGATGAATTTCAAGATTCGGTCTGGGGTTTCGTGGTAAGTCTGCTACGATACTGAAAACGAAGGACTCTTTCGAAGGCTCGTTGTATTGACAAATATAATACCTAGATTTATCGCTGCTGTAACGCGAGCGACGAGGATTGGGAGCGTATGCTGCAAAAGATCCGCAGCGAGCTATACTACGATAGCACAAAATACTACATCAGCCAAGATCTGGTGCCGTTCCATAATCTCCACCCGATCGACGACCCGTCACTATAGTAAGATATCTTTTGCTTGATTCCTTTTTTATGTTTTCTTCTTGTGTGGAGAGGATCGAGTCGCGTCTGCTTTTCTAACAAACCCCTAGCGGAGCCTCAATCGATCAAGCCCGGGCTCACTTCCGATCCTGGATCCCAGAGAACATCAAGTCCCGTCTCCGGCCGGAGACCACTGACCTCGACGACATTACATACAAAAACCTCGCCGACATGACACCCAGATATAAATACTGTCTCTACGTTGACGACTTATGTATCGAGTCTTTGGATCAGGACGATGTCGACTGTCCCGTTGTCAAGATCCTGGACAAGGATTGGGAGCCCTATACGCCCGAGGAGATAAAGGAGCTTGAAGAGAGTGAGGGTTTGGGCGTAATAGGCGACGGTACCACGCCCGCTCCGTTCCTCGATGGCTTAACCGACGACTTGAAGGAGGATGTGGGCTGGATGTACATGCCCGTGGTATATTACCTTGACAGGTATTTCAACCTTGTGAAGGATGACTGGTACGAGCAGTACGTGAGGCCGCCTTATATAGATGGGTGGGGGGAGGACGAGAGTACTTTCATTGGACACTGGAGGAACAAGTGACCGCCGACCGGTGAGAAGTCACAAGTGCGACCGTCGACGGGAGATTCGGAAAGTTGGAGACGAGAGCTCTCTCTTTGGCCGAAGAAGCGAGAAGAAATGTTCATGAAATCGGTAACACGACTTAATGACGGAGCTTTCAGGCCACGAGCAAGTAAATTTGGCGAGCAATCATGCGTCTCTTCAACAGCAGAGGAGCACTTTTGCTCCTCATGCATGCGGGAGTAGCATTGCTCCTCTCCGGAACTCTTCTCCGTCACCTCACTGACGATTCAGTGTTCAGCTTATCGTTGCTTGGCGCGCGCGTCTGCGCGATCGATGTATTTTTTGGGTATACGTACGTGTAAGTTGTCGGTGAAAATTAAAACTGACACCCACTACATCCGGAACTGAAAGCTGACGTAACGCAGCGTGTTTTCTCTCGTACAACTGGATTTGAAGTATTCTGTTTGTCGATAAAACTGTTGATCCGATGTCTGCCTCTTTTTACTGCTGCTGCTGCTCATATTGACCTATGTTCTACGAGAAATTTCAAGAGGCTCCCGAATTGGCTCATTGAGACCGTGTCCCTTGACTAAAACGGAAAATTATCGACCTCATATCGGATAAGCGAGGATATCGTTTTATCGAAGATCGGATAAACGAGGTTCTACTATAGCTCTATGCAAACTTGAGATGGCGTGCTTTTTTTCTTTTCATTTCTTTCAGTCTTGTTCCTCTAGACCGATATGAGGCTGTTGTGTACCCGATATCATAGACTAACAAGCCCACACAGATTAGGTACATATACAGTTGCATCCGGCTACAACAAAGGTCAAGTCATGTGATCCCCTGCTACCTGGGTTAGGAGGTATGTACCTAGGAGGTAGGTACATGTAACATACCTCCTACGGTCTACCCACATTACTTTTATGCAACTATCCCCAGTTGTACTGCGTATTCGCACCTCCAATCACCCCTTTACCTGTTCACGCCCGTTCACGCCCTTACATGCAAAACCGCGCCGTCAGTTTCCCTGTTGCAATCCTAAACCAAAGTTACAGCCTCCTATGTACATCATACATATTTTAGGCGCCTGCTGAAACCTGCTGAAACACTTCCATGCCGTCTTGGCGCCACGCAGCAAATGAACGCGGCCGTGTCGCGTCGCCCACCAGGCAATAGAGGACAGACGTTACGCCAGCGAAGAGCACAGGAACTGTTCACAGACAACTTGACAAGAGGTATACGGAGTATTGACGTCACGTTTAAGTTGTCAACATATCCATGTCAGCCCCGTGCGTCCAACGCGTTTGCGCGTTTGGGTGAAACGCCATGCAGGCTGATCGGTGATCATTGATGCAGCAGCTTCTCCCATTTTCTCTCTCCCACTTCATAAGTTTATAACTCATTATTGGCGCTCGTCCCAGCCTTTTTAGCAACAGTCGTTTCCCGTCTCAAAAACCCTTCACAGATGTTGTCACGCTGGTCACTCGCCGCGGCGAGAGACATCGGGGGAGGCTCTCGCAAAGGCACATTGAACGCCACGCGAACCGCCTCGCGATTCATCTCCCGCACCATCCAACACAATCCCAAGTCGCAGATATACACGGCTCGCTGTGCAGAAACTCGGCCGAGGAGTGACGCTGGCCAGCGCTTTCGTCGGCGAGCCATGATGATGAGCAGCAGCGCGGGCCAGGGTGACGACGTCGCAGAGACATACGTGTCCGACTTGGATGCGAAGCTGATCCAGCGGCATTTGATGTTTGATGAGTTTCAAGATTCGGTCTGGGGTTTCGTGGTAAGTCTGCTACTGTACTGTAAGCGAAGGACTCTTTCGAGGGCTCGTTGTATTGACGAATATAATAACCTAGATTTATCGCTGCTGTAACGCGAGCGACGAGGATTGGGAGCGTATGCTGCAAAAGATCCGCAGCCAGCTGGACGATGATAGCACAGACTACTATATCAGTCGAGATCTGGTGCCGTTCCATAATCTCCACCCCATCGACGACCCGTCACTGTAGTAAGGTTTTCTTGCTTGCTTCCTTTCTATGTTTTCTTCTTGTGTGGAGAGGATCGAGTCGCGTCTGCTTTTCTAACAAACCCCTAGCGGAGCCTCAATCGATCAAGCCCGGTGTCACTTCCGATCCTGGATCCCAGAGAACATCAAGTCCCGTCTCCGGCCGGAGGCCACTGACCTCGACGACATCACATACAAACACCTTGTCGACATGACGCCTAGATATAAATACTGTCTCTACGTTGACGACTTATGTATCGAGTCTTTGGACCAGGACGACTTCCAGTGCCCTGTTGTCAGGATTTTGGACGAGGACTGGGAGCCCCTCACGCCCGAGGAGAGAAAGGAGCTTGGAGAGAATGAGATCTTCGGCTTTATTTGCGATGGCACGACGCCTGCCCCATTCCACGATGGCTTAACCGACTACCTGGAGGAAAATGTGGGCTGGATGTACATGCCCGTGACATCTTATCTAGACAGGTATTTCAAGCTCATGGAGGTTGACTGGCATGCGCAGTACGTGAGACCGCCTTATATCGAAGGGTTTGAGGACGAGAGTAATTTCATTGGACACTGGAGAAACAAGTGACCGATGAGCATTGCGACGATGGGACCTGGGAAATTGGAGACGCTACATAGGTACCTTGGGGTATGTCGGACGGCCACCATTTCCAACCATGGAGTTCAAAGAACCATTCACCACACCACCACTGCCGTGTCACGTCACCCGACGAAAATAATAGAGGACAGACATGCGCAGCGAAGAGTACGGAAAAATGTCTAGAAATATGTCATGCCGTCAAAGACGTGGTCTACAAAGAACAATGTTGATGTCACGTTTTAGTCGTCAGCCGCCGCACGGGGCTGACACCTGTATACAAATGTTCAACGCTTTGGGTGAAACACCATGCCGCAGCTTCCCTCATCATCCCAAGTTCCAACTCACTTTACAACCAATTGGTCGGACTGATTGAAAACGCGTTCGTCCTAACCTTTGTAGCAAAAGCTCTCTCGCGTCTCCCAATCCTCGACATGTTGTTACGCTTGTCACGCGGCTCCCAGTTTCTTCACTTTTTGTTATTCTTGTCACACGTCGCGGCGAGAGACACCTGGGGAGGCCCTTGGAAAGGCACGTTTTTCGCGACGGCACCACGATCGCTCGGTTCCCACATGGCTTGACCAACAACATGGAGGAGAATCTGGGCTTGATGTACATGCCCGTGGGATATTATGTAGACAAGTATTTTACGTTCCTGAAGTGGGACTGGCCCGATGTATACGTGAGGCCGCCTTGGACACCGTCACACACGCGCCCGGGGAAGCGAGCACGAGAGATATTTTGTTTAAAAACTTGTGAAACAAGTGATCCGTGAGAATTACGACGCGGGACTTGGGATATTGGAGACGGAGGCTCTTTGTTGAGCCCAAGAAGCGAGAGTACATGTGTAGGACATTGGAGACACGAGTCGATATCTGGGCCGGCGAGCCACGAGAAAGCATGCGTGTCTTCAATCGCCGAAGAGCGTTTTTGCTCATTATGTATGCCGCATGCGGGAGTGGCATAACTCGTCTCGAACTCTCTTCTGTCACCTCACTGAGTATTCGGCTTGTCTTTGCGTCGCGCTCGCGTCTGCGCGACCAATGTTGTTTTCGTGTCATACATAGCTATAGCTCTATGCAAACTTTCGCATCTAGAGCAAGGATGAGGTGACTGCGATTGTCGACAATTGATCGGACGATTGTTGGATGCTAAATTTAGTATCTACTAAGACTACCTAATGATGCATAGTTCCGAATTCCATGAGTTAAAAGGCGTGGATTGAATGTTTCTATGATTCAGTATGGCCATTCCAGCGGGCCGTATAAGCGGGAAGGACAGCGATCTACATCGACACCGCGACACGGGCCCGAAACATCGTCAAATGAATCATGCGCCACAGTTTAGCAATTCGAAACTTCAGTAAAGGAAGGCTTTGTTCCACGTCGCATGAGGCGTGTGAAGTCGCCGCCGGCCGGAAAGCTCACCGTTGCCTGGCCATAACACAATAACTATCAGTTTCAACTTTCCATGCGTCCGACGTCGAAAGTTCCGCGCAGCGCTCCTCTGGTGATTGCAATTTGCAAGTAGAAATGTTCCGGCATGATTTGATCGAACAGAGAGGAAGATCAACAAAGTAGTCAGTACAATGATTTAATAATTCATTACAATTCACTTGATACTGACCGACATGTCACATGTGACAGGCACTGTCATGCAGGAATCAAATGTTCAGTGATTGCTCAGTGCTTACCCGTGTCGCACCCGAGCAGAATCATGAATGCGCCGAGAAGCGTTAAAGACGGCACCGGCGGATGATGATGTCGAGAGGGAAAGGGGCGTCAAAGGCGCCTGCCTTTGATGGAAGTCCGGAGAGCTTGACCTTGGCGGTCACGGTGTCCACAGTCCATTCTTTAAGTACAAGTGGCTCCCGATTTTCTGTCTGGACATCTTGCCGTTCCGCCCATCTTTTCTATTTTCTTTCCATAACACAGGTGACGGAATATTTTGTGACGGTCGCCATCGCTGTGACGCTGTCTCGTACTGCTACCCATTTTCTCCCCGTCAAGCTCCATCGACGCAAGTTCCTAGTTCTAGGCGCCGGAGAGCGGTATCTGCCATGCATATTCTCCGTCTCGAAATTGCTGTTCAGTGTTTTGAATGCATTATACGGCATTTCAACTTTCTGCAGGCCGTTGCATCGTCCTCTAGTTCTCCTCAGGCGCTTCTGCATCCTCGCCCCTATCGAACATGATCGAAGTGTCTATGCACGTCCGTCGTCGGCTTCAAATCACTCGAGATGATGCATCATGCCATCTTCTAGAGCTTCGAAGAGCCAAGGCCTTGCAGATCAGAGACGACCACACGTGTGGCCTCGGAAGTGAGTTTCTGTACAGCCATCTAGGATGTTTCAGTTTAGTATTTACTGATCTCATCTCTAACATACGTGCAGAACAATGCAGCAACAGAGCGTGCTGTGGTGGTATGATTCATAAATTCCCCACCGGGCCCCCGGTTTCCTGAGTCCTGACTCCTCGCCCCTGATGCTGCAGCTGCCAGCCTGAAGCCCTCGAAATCAGCCAATTTTGTATTTGAACTTTGATATTATGATATTTTTGCTGATGTTTGCGTCCAGAGTCTGGAAATTGCGGCTATGGGGCTGCGTACTGTGGCAAAGGTTGTACCAGCAACTGCGATGCCGTTGCCGAGTGTGGCAAAGACTCCAAAGATAAAAAGACGACTTGTCCATTGAACACTTGGCAGTGCTTGCTGCTCCCAGTACGGGTTCTGCGGCACGACCAAGGGTATTTAACCAAATCTCCATTGCCACCGCGTAACATTGTTATTAATACCACATTGTGCACTGCCAGACTTTTACGGCAAAGGCTGCCAGTCAAACTGTAACGAGAAACCGTCACCCCCTTCGGCGTCTTTCAGTTTCAAGAGAATGGCTCTGTCCAGAGGTAAAGTTACACGTGCCATGTTATGTAACAGTTATTTCAGCAGTCTGCAGCAGAAACGAAGTAATACAACGACTGACATCGGAATCGTGTTTCGTCGCACGACGGCGCAAACTCTGTAGTGATTGGCTACTACCAGGCATAGGGTGCCCGATCTACTTGAACTTCAAACTTGTCACAAGACATCGCCATACGATCTACCACGTACTGAGTTACCGCTGTCCCGAAAACGCATGTTTTGTGGAATTGAGAAACTAATTTTTTAATTCCATCAGTGGCGGCCCTGATGGCAGGCTGACGCATCTTAACTACGCCTTTGCGTACTTGGACCCGACTTCTTTCAAGATCACAACCATGGACGCCTCAACGTCTATTTCGCTCTTTTGTCATAGCCAACCATGGCAACTTGGTTGTCACCCGGCTTGCAAGCAGAGACTCGAGAGAGAATCTTCTTGGACGTAGCAGTCCTTACGCAAATAGGAATCCAGGTTTTCCTTGTGATCTTGAAAGAAGTCGGGTCCAAGTACGCAAAGGCGTAGTTAAGATGCGTCAGGGCCGCCACTGATGGAATAAAAAAATTAGTTTCTCAATTCCACAAAACATGCGTTTTCGGGACAGCGGTAACTCAGTACGTGGTAGATCGTATGGCGATGTCTTGTGACAAGTTTGAAGTTCAAGTAGATCGGGCACCCTATGCCTGGTAGTAGCCAATCACTACAGAGTTTGCGCCGTCGTGCGACGAAACACGATTCCGTTGTAAGTCGTTGTATTACTTCGTTTCTCCTGCAGACTGCTGAAATAACTGTTACATAACATGGCACGTGTAAATTTACCTCTTGACAGAGCCATTCCCTTGAAAGACGCCGAAGGGGGTGACGGTTTCTCGTTACAGTTTGACTGGCAGCCTTTGAAGTTTGCCGTAAAAGTCTGGCAGTGCACAATGTGGTGTTAATAACAATGTTACGCGGTGGCAATGGAGATTTGGTTAAATACCCTGTTGACCAGCTACATTATGATTCACTGAGCGCTGCTGTTGATAGATCTAAGCTGGGCACTGACTACCTAGGTAATTTTGCTTCTATAGACTACCGGAATATACAGCGTAGGCTCAATGGGGTAGGTAAGGTACCTAATGTCAGACGGATGATGAATCCACCATTTTTAACCATGGAAACGAATTCTGTTGTCCAAAGAACCAGTCACCACCACTGCCGTCACCCGTGTCACGTCGCCCAATATATAAATACTGTCTCTACGTCGACGACGTATGCATCGAGTCTTTGGACCAAGACCACGTCGACTGTAGTCTGTCCCGTTGTCAAGATCCTGGACAAGTCACAAGGATTGGGAGCCCTATACACCCGATGAGATAAAGGAGCTTGAGGATGATGAGGGTTTGGGCGTTATTGACGACGGCACCACACCCGCCCCGTTCCACGATGGCTTAACCGACGACTGGGAGGAAGATGTGGACTGGATGTACATGTCCGTGGTATATTACTTGGATAGGTATTTCAACCTTGTGAAGGATGACTGGGACCAGGAGTACGTGAGGCCGCCTTATATAGATGGGTGGGAGGACGAGAGTACTTTCAAGTTTCATTGGACACTGGAGAAAGAAGTGACCGGTGAGAAGTGCGACGAGATATATGGAAGATTGGAGACCGTAGGAGACGAGATCTCTTGTTCAGCCGAAGAGGCGAGAGCACTGCCTTAGTCTGCCTCGTTGGTCACGATCGTGAAGGTAAGGTTGTAATGTATGTGGGATGAAAGGCAAAGTGCAAAAACTCAAGAGAGAAAACAGACTCGCCTGGGTTATATATAATTTCACGGACTGGCCGGAGAATCGAGATGAGCCTGCTGCCTACGAGACTACTAACCGTCTTCGAGAAATGCCCTTCATGATTTTGTCATGATTTTGACATGGCACTCCCATCTTCATGAACATGACACTCGTGACTATGTGTTCAAACACGGTGGTAACACCCATCGTGATTCGTGGTGAGCGACGGCCCACTGGCACGGGGCGAAGATAGAAAGCGTACCTGGCAAGTAGGTGGCTGGGCTCAGGGCCGCCAGGCTGGCCGATTGGCGGTAAATTGTAAACTCGAAACGATGGATTGATCAATCTAAACAGTCTTTCGAACATCTGGGCAACAAGTACGCAGCAGTTTGGCACATGGTTTGACGGAAGAGTAAATGGATGGCGTTCAATCTGGCGAATAGCGAATATTGTGTGCCAAATGCCAAGGCTCTTAGGCTCAACGTGTACTTGTAAGTTGTTACTCAAGAGGGGAACTGTGTGAATTCCAGGCTCTGGTCATCGCCTAGAGGCTGGAATAGGAATCAATAATTGTCAGCGACACGCAATTGCGTCACGGTGACATAAGGCATTGAACGTGACAGGTCACTCTAGGAGGTAGTCAGGCGGCGAAAAGTGCACCGCTGATCCATTTTCCGCTACAGGTAACAGAATAGGTAGATATGCGATCATTGCGATGTATCATGCCAAGGAAGGGGGGAATGAAATTGAATCGCCCGACGCCCGCCAGTGGGTAACAAAGGTCAAACACCGGACAAACAGAAGAACAGGTAGTCGCCAACTTCCAAGAATGGCAATTTAGGAGCAGAGATCGCCGGTGGCAGTGCCGTGAACTTGGCATGCGCGCTCTTGCATACGGACATGGTAGCACAGAGCGCCTATCATCTATGTATGGGGTATTTATAGTTGGCTCAGTCTCCCACCCATGGGCCATTCCTTGAGATAATCTTTCGAGATAAACATCATACATACATTATTCAGACACATCTCACAGCAAGAAAGACCCTTTCTGATTTCGGAATTGTATTCAACTACTAGTCACCAAAAACCTCCGCTCCGTCGTAAACCCGTCGTAATGGAACCCCAACCCGATGCGAAGAGAAACACGAAAGTCAGGTGGACAACTGAAGAAGATAATATTCTTCTTCGACTCAAGGAATCCGGTGTGAACTGTTGGATTGAAATTTCGAAACGTCTTCCGGGGAGGTCTGCCAGTGCTTGCCAAAGTCGCTATTCGACTTATTTACAAAATCCAAGCCTGAGGCCCTGAGATGAGCATAATCATTGACTCTTGAGACGAGATTTCGAGGAACTTGGACTGTCGACAATGGAAGAAAGGAGCCAGAATGTATGAGAGACTAGGCTAGAGTCATGCAATGTCCATTGTTCGTCGAACACGGAAATCGTTAGACGGTTAGCTTGGTCGGGCGCCCTCGCCAGAGAGAGCTCAGAGCAGCGTCGCCCCGGAGATATTTAGTTTCACGAATCGCGGGCCCGGGCCCCGGGAGACTGGAGTGGCCGGCGGCCGGGGATGTATCAGCCCACGACAATATTCAACATGCTCACATAGTTGACGGATTTCTTGTTACCGTGTTACGTGTATGTGCCTACAGTGTGCACCCGACAGTCCCGACTATCACTGACGGCCCGAGAATCGAGATGGGTTGAAAAGCAGCGCAAAGAATATTTTTGCAAAGTTGACGGCTAGATGGCAGAAAGGGGATAGAAAGAGTGTATACATTGCTAAAAATAAATATGAGAGTCGAGACTCCTAGTTCTATCCAGCGTGAGCCTTGAGGCAATGAAGGAGAGACTTGTGCGTTTGTGTACGCCGTACGGTGTAACTACTAACGCCTGCTGTCCAGCGTTGTTAAAACTTACTTGGCAATTTGCTCGTTCGAACTTTCGACATCATCACTCGCTCATGACGATTTGACAATGTGACATTGACGAATGTAGCTGGTCAAGTCGAAGCACTCCTCATGTGACTCTTCAGCCGCCGCACGGGGGCCGGGGCTGACACCTGTATACAAATGTTTACCGCGAGTCCGCGACGGGTGACCGTGTTGGGTGAAACACCATGTAGCAGCTTCTCCCATCATTCCAAGTTCCAACTCACTTTGTAACCAACTGGTCGGACTGATTGGAAACGCGCTCGTCCTAACCTCTGTGGCAAAAGCTCACTCGTGTCTCCCAATCCTCGACATGTTGTTACGCTTGTCACGCGTCTCCCAGTTTCTTCTCTTGTTGTCATTCTCGTCACGCGTCGCGGCGAGAGACACCTGGGGAGGCCCTTGGAAAGGCACATTGAGCGCCACGCGAACCACCTCGCGTTTCATCTCCCGCGCCATCCAATATAGTCCCAAGGCGCCCTTCGTCCTCTTGACGAGAGCGGCCAGAGCCATCGCCGGGACGCAGACATACACGGCTCGCGGTGCAGAAACGAGGCCGAGGAGCGACGCTGACCAGAGATTTCATCCGCAAGCCATGATGACGAGCAGCAGCGCTGGCCTGGGTGACGACGTCGTAAACACCTACGTGTCCGACTATGAGGCAGAGCAGATCCGGCGGCATATGATGTTTGATCAATTCCAAGATTCGGTCTGGGGTCTCGTGGTAAGTCAGCTACTGCACACGAAGGACTCTTGCGAGAGCACCCAGGCTTGTTGTATTGACGGATATGGTACCTAGATCTATCGCTGCTGTAACGCAAGCGACGAGGATTGGGAGCGTATGCTGCAAAAGATCCGCAGCGAGCTGGACTATGATCACACAGACTACTATATCAGCCGAGATCTGGTGCCGTTCCATAATCTCCACCCCATCGACGACCCATCACTGTAGTAAGTACTAAGGTTTTCTTGCTTCCTTTTGCTTCTTTCCTTGCTTACTTCCTCATCTTTTCTTCTTTTTTTGGAGAGCATCAAGTCTTCTAACAGCTGCCTAGCGGAGCCTCAATGGATCAAGCCCGGGCTCACTTCCGATCCTGGATCCCAGAGAACATCAAGTCCCGTCTCCGGCCAGAGGCCACTAACCTCGACGACATGACATACAAATACCTCGCCGACATGACACCCAGATATAAATACTGTCTGTACGTCGACGACTTATGTATCGAGTCCTTGGACCAGGATGAAACCGACAGTGACTGCCCCGTTGTCAAGATCCTGGACAAGGACTGGGAGCCCTATACGCCCGAGGATATTAAGGAGCTTGAAGAGAGTGAGGGTTTGGGCGTAATAGGCGACGGTACCACGCCCGCTCCATTCCTCGATGGCTTAACCGACGACATAAAGGAGGATGTGGGCTGGATGTACATGCCCGTGGTATCTTACCTAGACAAGTATTTCATACTTGTGAAGGATGAATGGTACGAGCAGTACGTGAGACCGCCTTATATAGATGGGTGGGGGGAGAACGAGAGTACTTTCATTGGACACTGGAGAAAGAAGTGACCGGTGAGAAGTGCGACGAGATATTCGGAAGATTGGAGACGAGATCTCTTGTTGGGCCGAAGAGGCGACAGAACATATTCATGACATCGGGAACACGGGTTGATATCAGGGCTTTTAGGTAATAGGCCACGAGCAAGTAACTTGGCGAGCAAGCATGCGGGTCTTGACTCTTCTCTTCAATAGCCGAAGAGCGTTTTTGCTCCTCATGCATGCGGGAGTGCCACCACACCAAGTGGCATTGCAATTTGCTCCTCTTCCAGTCGCATCCGCGGCTACATAGGAGGTACCTACATAGAACAAAGGGTAAGTCATGTGATCCCCTGCCACCTGGGTATGCCATGCACGACATGCTTACGTTTATGCAACTATCTCCAGTTGTATTCGCACCTTCGATCAATCTTTCACTTGTTCATGCCAATATGCCCTCCTTCACAATGCTCACATGCAAGACAGCGCCTGACCGCCATATTCTCCCTGTTGCAATCCTGTGCTGAGTCCAAAGTCGCAGCCGCATACAGTACTTCAGGCGCCTATTGCAACATGCTGAAACACTTAAACGCCGCCTTGGCGCCACGCAGCATGTGAAATGAAATGAACGCGGCCGCATTGCCCACCAAACAAGCCAACGGCCTTTTCATCTGTCACATCGTCAAAAACACCTGCACCCACCATACTGCGCGGTTGATTGAATTGCCACATTGACGTCATATTCCTCATTCATCAGTCCGTCGGTGGCATGAGCATGCACGCGCAAAGATATAGGTACGTACTCCGTAAATTAGTAAACGTTGCTTTTGTTGCTGAACAGTGCGAGGGTTACAGAATCAAACGCGTCTGGTGAAACGCCATGCAGCAAGCTCATCCAATTGCCTGTCTCACAACTCAGCAGCCCCCAGCTTATCATTCTTTACGAGCAGCCCTCGCCCTGTTGCTATGCATACGCTGTGTCCTTGATCGGCACTGTTTGCCTCATCTTGCTGCCCAGCGAACCCCTCTCGTGTCGCCCAATTCTTCCTTTATATGCCGTCACGCTTGCCACGCATTGCGGCGAGAGGCTCACCGAGAGGCTCCTTGGAAGGTATATCAAGCGCCGCGCGAACCGCCGCGCAAGCCATCTGAGATCTCCCGCGCCGAATCCAGCACCGGTATAAGACTTCTTTTGCAAGAAGCGCCGTCGCGACGTATATATACCCGACGCGCCTCGCAGACACAAGGCCGAGAAGCGACGCCAACCAAAGCTTTCGCCCACGAGCCATAATGAGCAGCAACGCGGCAAACGGCGATCGCGTCGTCAAGACGAACACGTACCTCGACCACTCTAACAAACCCGATGTTGATGCGAACCTGATCCGGTCGCATTTGACATGCGGCAAGTTTCGCGATTCGGTCTGGGGTCTTGTGGTAAGTCGGTTACACAGTCCCTGTCGCGAGCACGCCGAGGCGCATAATATTCACGAGAAGAATCGCCTAGATATATCGCTGCTGCCACTCGAGCGACGAGGATTGGGCGCGTATGCTGCATAGGCTCCGCAGCGAGCTGGAGCAAGACGCAGCATACTTCATCTGCCAGGATCTGTTGCCGATTCATGATCTTCATGTCATCGACGACCCGTCACTCTAGTAGGTCATCTCTTGTATTCCGTCTCGCTGTGTCCCGTTCAATCATTTCAGGCATCGAGTCGGATATACCAGTACCTGTTACTGACAACCGCCCCAGCGAGGCCTCGATCTACCAAGTCCGTCGTCATTTCCAGGCCTGGGTCCCCGAGAACCTCAAGACCCGTCTCCGGCCGGGTGCCACTGACCTCGACGACGACGTAGACTGGGTATACGCGACCACGACGCCCAGATACGAATACTGCATCTACGTCGACGACGTCTGTCTCGAGTCCCTGTACCAACCTGGCCCCAACTTTCCCGTCGTCAAGCTCCTGTGCAAGACCTGGGAGTCGCCGTTCCCGCCCGAGGAGATGGGCGACTACCTCGTGCCCGCGCCGTTCCACGATGGCGTCACCACGGACTGGGAGGAGGATGTGGGCTGGATGTACTTGCCCGTGGTAGAATACCTGTACAAGTACTATTTGCTTCTGAAGACCAGCTGGGACGAGCAGTACGCGAGGCCGCCTTTTATAGATGGGTATGAGGACGAGAGCAATTTTGTGGGGCACTGGAGAAGAGAGTGATTCGTGGCATCGGAGATGACGGTCTATTTGAAGGGGCAATGGAATGAGAGTTCTTAGCACATCTGAGAGAAGAGTTATAGGAGGATATGAGAGACCGGAATGCTTGACAGTTGAGACGTTCATGGCGCGGGCCTACACTACAGCCTAGCAAGCAATCATTCGTCTCATGCAGACTTAGGAGTCAGGCAGCACCAATTATGCTCGTCTCGTTCGTTCTCTTCCTCTCGGACGCGAACAGCAAACCCTAACAAGAGCGCACTGCAATCCGAGCCCACGCCCGTGTTCATCCGATAGAACTGGTCCAAGCTGATGCCTGCCACGGTGGCAATGGTTCACAAACCGTCTTCGTTGATGAATTTGCGCGATTTATTGCAATTCTAGAATGCTCCGGGCTACTTTCATGTCCGCTGAACCGCGTTGCTCGTGATTGATGTTGGCGTTGAGGAAGCCAACGCGCAGATCTGTACCCGGCCATCTTCGTTGAGCTGCCTCCCCAAAGCCCGTACCGCAGTCAGGACCGATCCAGGGATTCAACCGGGCCAGTTCTGCGACCGTGATGCCAAGTAGATGCGGGATTCATGGGGCGGGTTGAAGTTTGGCTAAAGGGGTATGTGCTAAAAGCCGGCGTGTTGCGGCAACCACGCCGGACAAGACGAGAAAAATCGCATTCAAAGACGCGAGATACCCGTCGCTCAGGTCGAGAAGCTCACGAGGGGATAGGGAGCCATAGAGTTGTAGCCTTGGGGCGGGTGAGATAAGGCGGCCGTAAATTGTAATGGGCCAATGGCCATCATCAATGACGTGAAAATGGCCATGGTAAAGGAGCTGCTGGAGCTGAGCTGTGCTAGGGCGGCTTCACTGAGAGAGACGATTCTTGCAATTGTTTCCATGAGCACCATTGCGTATACCTATCATCTCATACATACTTGGCAAGCCCCATCCCATGTGGGTTGTGCCACAGCCATATCATACAGAGGGAATAGTCTTCGGAAAGGCCCCGCCGAGACTGTGGTAATTCTGGGTTGTTGACCAGCGATAGTCGTTTGTGTATTCCTGTAGGAGGCATGCCACATGGTAAGCACAGAAATTTATGGCCTGCTGAGTAGGTGGCATGATGTATCGCTGAAGTTTCGGTTCAGAACTTCAGGCTCCGCGACCAGCTGGATGCACCATGTTAACGGCCATAGCCATGCCCAAGTCCGTCTGTTGTTTGCTGCAACCGAGGGCTGTTGATTCGCTTGTTGTACCAGCTGCAGTCTGCGCCCCCTACATTCCGTGCTGGAGATTTTGACACCCCGGTTGGGACGAATCCATGGCGCGGCCTGCCTGAGCTTCCATTTCCATCATAGCCTGTTAGCTTGTTGAGTTTGCGCTGGGTGTACCGCCTGTGCTTTGAATGTTAAGTTCAGTTTCCTGTCTCTTCTTGTAGAATTCCAGAGTCTTATTCGCCATGGCTTGGTCATAAACCTCCTGCATTTGGTCAGTCCTTTGAGTGCAAATAAAATTGACAAACGAACGAGACAGGGTGCGAGTAGTCTATTATACCTTGCTCGGTGCCCTGTGAAACACCTCTCGCTCAAAGCTGCAGCCGAATTCGGCGGCCCCCGCATGATCAATGCCGTGCATTGCCATTGCCATACTCGAAATGCTGAAGACATGTTAGCAGTTTGTCTGGACAACAACAGTAGCGTCGTGAATGCCATTTCGCAGCAACAGTCAAAGCTCCCGAAAGCGTATTGTGGCACATACAGATTCATCGTTTGACCCATACGTTCAGTGAAATTGGTGCCCAACTGCCAGGCCATGCTGTTGGGCGTGGTCTGCGAGTCGTCGAGAATCTTCTGATATACTCTCAGGTGAAGTGGAACTGTGGCCGAGGATCGTTGCGGCTGCTGGGATGCCATCTGACCAGAGCCAGCCTTTTTTTGCGTATTTGAAACCATGACCGCTTCGTAACTGGTAGTTGGAACGCTTCGGCTCAACGATTCAACGTGTCTGCGTTCAGATGAAAAGCTGATGTAATCCGCGACAGAATTGGGATTGAGACGGGCTTGAGCAACGTGTTTTGTTGTACGAGAGAAGGAAGATAATTGTGTCGTGCAGAACTCGAGAGGCGATCGTATTCATATAAGGGCCACGGCTGTGAAGACAAAGTGATTGTCGCTTTGGTGCAGGACCCAAGGGCGCCACGACAAGAGGGGTCTGACCTTCCCAGACAAGGACATCCGACTGCTACCAAAACACCAACTGATGACGATAATATATCACATCTCACGAGTAAAGTATCACATAGTGATGACAAAATCTCACGAGTGAGAGGTGATACCTAGGACACTTAGCCGAAGGCGGGGCTCGACGGCCTTCTGGACCACCTTCCGGCTTACCATCTGACTGTCCAGAATACAGTAACACATAGACCATTCTGAATTGCGTTGTGCACATCATGCATTACACGCAGTCAGCAGCACCCTACCTTTGTACGTTTGAGTGGGATCAGCGGCTTCCTACAATTTCCGTCAACTCTTTGAGGGCTTGGGAAGAGCGAGATGCTCCAAAGAGCTGGCCGCATATTGGAGGAACATCCTGTGAGAGTTTCAGTCCAGTGAACTCCACTGAGGGCTCGTTCATAGTCGATAATGACTCCCATCTCAAAATCATGAAGTCATACGCGGCAAAGTGAACGCGATGATCATGTAAACTTCGGGGGCCGTTCGGGCAATGGTACATATGGAGCGGGGCCTACGTGGGGCACGTGACCTGGACTCCTGGAGAAGACCCAGGAGGTACCTAGGTACCTCCCGAGATCGGAGAACATCTCGAAACTCTCAGTCTCACGCACTTCTCTACCTCAACTTTGAACTGACTGCCGACCCTTGCAGCGCCACAAAGACAGTCAAATCAACTTTGTGTCTACCCGGAGTCCGATGTACTACTTCTATCTACCTATATCCTTAATTAGGCAGGTTCTTGCATTGTGGCTGGCCTTCCTGCAGATGACACAGTTGACACATCCTCATGCCAAGACTGAGAAGTCTCGCTCGGCTTCCCTTTCCGCCGGTGTAACCAGTGACGACCGAGAAGATGACTTGGGCTGGATGTGCAACGTATTGATTAATTTCGAAGCACAGCTGTGATGAGCAGGACGTGAGGATGGATGCCTTCGATTGACGAGATGAAGGACGGGAGCAAGGCCTTTGCGCGACGCTGGCAAAGGGGGTTATTTGTAAATTGTGGCATTTCAGACGACGTCATCGTTTTTAAGAGCATTGAGGATATTGAGGACCAGACCGAGCAAAAAAACCGTCTCTTACTTAGGCGGAGTCAGTCTTGCTTCTCGCTCTCTTATTAAATACAAATAACTACGACCAGCTGTTGACGGCCATAGCCATACCAAAGTCCGGCTGTTGATGCCCATCAGGTATCAGGTAGTTTGGTTCGTCTGCCTTCTTTTCGACCTGAGTAGAGTCAATCCCATCATGTGACATGAAAAGGAGATGTGATCAATTCTATGACTGAAAAAGTGATTTGTGGTCACGGCGCCGCCGCCGCCACTCACTGAGACGGTGTGTGTCATGCTACCTACCTATGCGGAACTAAGAAAAAAAGGTTATTTACAAAAGAAGCAGGCATCGGCTCGATTAGGTACTGCATATAGCATGGTATAGGTAATGTTTGTACGTGAGGTACTTCTTTTGGACTATAACAAGACAAGAAGCCACGGAACGTGGCCCGCTCCCGCGATTTCTAAAAATAGCTCGACAATACCGCCGCCTTGCAGCAAGTCCATTAGGAGGTAGGTTGTCTTGAAAGTCAAGAGTCAAGACAACCTTATTCTCTTCACTCCATTCCATAAAACCGCCCGCCATGGTACATGTTCGCACTTCCGCTTTACTTACGTACATACCTCGCTACCCGGCCAGAAATCTCCTTTCTCTTCGAGGCCACGTCATTCATAATCACAAAATACCGCGCAATCGAACCGCGGCCGAAAACCCATGGACCCCTTGCACACAGCTCCTGCGGTCATGCAGCCGGCCCATGAGCCCGGCTGCTGGACATGCCGAGTCCAAGACAGAGAATGCATCGGCAACCAGCCCGAGTGCGACGTCGACGTCTTCCAGACGATGGGGATTCCATGCCACTTCCCGGCCACGAGGACGGTGCGCGTGGTAAGGGGCCCTTCGGAGATGGACAGGGCGAAGACCATCAAGGTCCAGATGAAGAGGCATTATGACCGGACGCGGAATCGCAGGATTCGAGAATTAATGGCGGCTGCGAGGCTGAAGACGACGAGCGATTTGGGAAATATCTCCGCGGAGGGGACGATATCGGCGGCAGCCCCCCAAGCAGGACACATTGGACCTTCTGACGCGGATCCGTCGACACGCAGCCAGGATCATGATCGGAGCATTTCCAATTCGGGCGGCACAGATGACGTGGTCCTATCCTCGTCGACGCCGACGCCGCTGCTGCCACCGCCTGGAAATCTACAACACAGTCCTCAGGTCGTCTTCTTGCGGGAAGAGGACTTCCGGAACAGGTCAGAGACTGATAATCTTTATTTAGTCATCACATATCTCGACCAGGTGTTCCCGCATCTCTTCCCCCACTACCGGCCCCCGATCCTCGAGGGTGGGCGTGACTGGATCCTGGATATCCTGCAGCGCAACAGAGTAGTCTACCGCACGGCGGTTTCTTTCGCAAGCTACTTTTCCGCTGTAATGCGCGCAACAGATGCCGCAAGCGCGCAGGCCTCCTGCATAAACGCAGTCATGGACCAGCTCGGAGACCAACTCGGGCGGGGTCTCGAGGAACTCACCGCGGAGATATGCGACCTCAATGACAGCAAGGCTGGCTTTGACAGAAAAGGGGGCCTGCGCGTGATGCAGAGCCTCCTGCAGATGCTGATCCTCAAGATAGTAACTTCGAATAGGTGTAAGGACTGGCAAACGCACCTAGATGCGGCCATTGCTCTATTTGAGCAGATTGTTCCGAATCCTCATAATTGGACAGAGATGCTGCATAGTCCGTTATATCCGCGGTGGCCTCCGCGGGTAGCCGCGGTCAGAAGACCACCGTGTGGCACTGATCAGGCGGCCCTGCGGTTCTTCACAGCTAGTCTCTTATACATGGACGTCATTTCGAGTGTGACGCTTGAGAGAGCACCGCGACTGGCGCGCTATCAAGAGGGTATCATGCCCTCCTGTGCGCGACAACCCATCGATGAGTATGCCCCTAGCGCGGAGTCTTTATCCATGGATGCATTCTTCGGGCTGCCGAACTGGGTGCTGCAGTTGCTGGGGAACATCGCAGCTCTGGACTCCTGGAAAAAGGTGCAGATACAGAGGGGATGTCTGTCGAACGAGGAGCTCCTCGTCCGGGCTAAGGTCATCTCTGACGGAATCCAGGCTAGCCTGGATTTGTTAGAGAAGCAGCAGGGTGTTCCGCGCCCGGCGGTGGCGGCGGCGTCGTTGCCTCTCCCGGTGACGGATCCCGCTATGGTATGCCGCCCCGAAGATGAGTTTCTGTTCCAGGCGATGTGGCTGCTCGCCACGCTTAGCTACCTCCACGTCGTGACATCGGGATGGCGGCCTACCAGCCCCGGAATACGATTGTCGGTGTCCAAGGTCACGCATTTACTTTCTTGGCTGCGAAATGGACCCAAGCTGCGAGCCTTGGCCTGGCCGGTGTGTGTGTGTGGATGTTTGTGTCCCCAGAACGACGAGCCGGTGTATCGAAGTGCTGTGCGGCGGCTCGGCACGGTGCACTTGTTTGGGATGCTGATTGAGGCAGAGGAGGTGATGGAGAGGGTGTGGTCACTGCGTGGCCAGTTAGACGAGTCGTGGGATGTGGCACGTTGCTTGAATGTGCTGGGCCACGGGGTATTGTTCATCTAATTGTGTCGTGCGATTCGCGATTTCGTTGTCGGCGTTCAGGGACTTGATATGCTTCTATGTGCAATGATTTCGATGATGACGACGGGTGTCATGCTCTTTCTTTCTCATCCTCTTGGTGAGGTTCATATTCCTGTTCTCCTTCCTTGAGAATGGCACATCACACATGGCATCTTCCCCGGCGCTTGGGAGAGAAATACGAAGTCTGCAGATCGAGACTCCAACAAAGACAAACACCATAAAAGGACATGCGTTATTCACCCACGTTCTTGTACCGCCATAACAAGAGGAATTTTGATGTAACATCAATGTGACTAATAAGTCAGGCTCATCTATTCTATGCAATCAGGCAGCCAGTGCCTTCAGTCCCAGAGCACGTCTCAGAACCTGCATATACGCCCACACGTCCTCGAACCGTGTATACAGCGGCACAGGCGCTACACGAATCACATTGGGCTTTCGCTTGTCACAGATAGCCCCACTCTCTTCCAAAGCCGCCGTGACCTTTTCAAGCAGACCGTCTCGGAGAAGGACGCTCAGCTGGGTGCCGCGCTGCAAGGGATCCCGCGGGGTGAGGATGGTAAAGAGCGGTGTCGAGTCCGTTTCCGTCTCCTTCAGCATCTGGTTGAGGAGGAACTCGGCATAGGCCGTCATGACCAGAGACTTGGAACGGATGTCACGCATGGTGGTCTTGTTGAAGACGGAGAGCGCACCGGAGAGGGCTGCCAGATCCAAGGCACTCGGGTTAGACAGCTGGTAGCCCGCAGCGCCGGGCGTGGGTACAAATGTGTTGTCCATGTTGAAGCGGACGCTCTTGTCGCCGCCGTACCAGCCCGTAAGTCGGGGTCGATAGGAGGGCTTGGAGGATTCCCCGTCGTGCTGCCATTCTACCTTGCCGTGCCTTTCGTGCACAAAGACGCCTCCAATGGCGCCGGGCCCGGCATTCATGTACTTGTACGTACACCAGCAGGCGAAATCTACATCCCATTCGTGTAGCTTCAGCTCGACGTTCCCAGCGGCGTGGGCAAGATCCCAGCCGACCACGATACCTCGTTGCTTGGCATACGCGGTGATCTTGGGCATGTCAAACAGTTGGCCCGAATAGTACTGGATGCCGGGCAGCAGCAGCAGGGCCGTCTCTTCTGCATGCTCGTCGATTGTCTTCAGGATCACATCTGTGGGGATGACGCTGTTGGCGTTGGGCTCGATCTTGACCATACTCGTCTCAGGATCGAGGCCGTGCCATACTATTTGACTTTCGATGGCGTAATGGTCACTGGGAAAGGGTTTCCACTCAAGGATGATCTTATGTCTCTTGCCAGATGGCTTGTAGAAGCTCGCCATCATGAGATGCAGGTTGATACTGAGCGTGTTCATGATGACAATCTCGTGAGGCGAGGCGCCCACAATATCAGCCGACTGCTGAGCGCACTGCTCGGCCATGTCCTGCCATTGCGTCAGAGGCGAGTTATCCATATTGGTGAAGTGCCCGTTGACCCCAATGGATGCCCACGTCTCCAGCTGAGCGGTGACATACTCGCGGACAGCCTTGGGTTGAGCACCGAGGGAGTTGCCGACAAAGTAGAGGCACGGCTGCGCCAGAGAGTCCGGTTCGCCTTTCGTGCTATCATGAGGCGCTTCACCTGCCGTGGAAGTTAGCAAGATGGAACAGGATCCCCGCATCGCCTCTTTCAATCCCGCGCGGTGAAAGAAAAGCAAGTACCTGGAAATGACCCATCCAGACCCTTCTTCTTCAACGATGCCTTGGTCGGGAGCACAAACTCATCGCGCAGGTGCCTCAGCTGGTCTTTAGAATCAAGACTCCGGGCAAAGCCAAGAGTGCTGGAACCCTCAGGGAATTCGAGGCCTTCGCCGCTCCGCAACCGTTGGGCGGAGGCGGCCAAGTCCATGGCAAGCTGTCGTTGAGCTGATCTGATGACTCAACGTGATCGCATTCGGAGAGTTGGGGTACTGCAAAGGCAGGACGGAGCGCAGGCGGAAAGACAAGATGGGGCGTGATGCAATAGAGGCAGCCGATATAGTAACGCAAGCAGGGGAGCAGCGGAAGAATGCAAAGCAGACTTCTTGTGCATCACCAGGAGTATGTAGGAGGTGTGACTCGTGTTGAGGTGTAGAGTTCGTAAATCGAAGAGTTCGTCCCGCCTCGATAAGCCGCCGCCCCGCAGTGTCCACCAGATCGAGCCTTTCCAAGTTCCGACTTCGTCATCCAACCCGCCCGCTAAGTTGACGTAATAAACATGTAACTTATTACTTATACCTCTTCTTGACTAGACTACATTGACCCAAAGCTTGTGTGCATCGGCGCCTCGTGATCCAGCCAATGGCACATCTCGCGCCAGTCAATTCCGGCCAACACGAAGCAAACAATCACTGTGCATAACGGTGGGAATGACGGAAATGGTAGAAATGGTAGAAGCGTTGGAAAAGAATGAAAAGGTGGTAAAGGAAACACGTGGCGTGCTTTGGCCCCTCCTCTTCAACTACATATCTGCGAGCAAGAGGCATTGTTCAGAACGTATGAAGCAACGTCATGTCTCTTTGATCTCATGCCAACAGTCAAACTTCTCCTCGATCGTCGTATCGAAAATCCTCAAATCTTCACAACTCATTCGCGATCGCGCCCAACTTGGGTCTCCGACTCCATGTATTTGGCACCTGCCATTGTGCGCGACTATTCTTAGACCTCCCTTGTCATTGTTGATCGGCGTCATTGACGAAGCCATCCTACAGTTAGTAGCGTGTCCGTTGCACAATACTGTCAGAGGACAAAATGGTTCGATTCCTTGACGAGGCTTCCTCTCGCGTTTCACTTACTTTGGGCTCAAAGGCAAAAAAAGTCCGCACAATTCGTATATCTGTATAGAGTACTTGGAGCCGTACTGACCAGTTTCTCGGCGCTACTAGTGACGTCGTCCAAAGTGAGCCAAAAAGCGAGCCTCGAGAGGGAGAGAAACACGTAATATCGTCAAGAAATGGATCCTTTTCGGCCTGTGCCCAGTCGGTCACCCGCGCCACTTTGCCCGTCAATGCCTCAATGGCAGCAAGCAAACCTCCCTTCCTTGTTCAGGCCATGGATAGATCTTTCTGGTACGAGTTGCTAGATGACCGCGGCAATTGGTGATACTTTAGACTGAAACCTGGAGTGGACAAGCGCAACTTGATGCAGGTTTCGGGTTGTGCATTTCGGGGACGAATACCTCAGTGGCATGAAGGGAAGCAAGTCAAGACAAGGTGTGGCACAAGTCACAACACGACGTAATCTTATACAAGCGTCACGTGACCAAATCCCACACAATGCTCTGTGTCGCACAAATTCGAATGGCGGCAACAACCTCAATCCCTCATGGACTATCACATGCAGAACCCTTCTACTATTGCGGGCGGCATGTGCGCCACACCTTCATCGTCCCTGGAACACATGATGCTGACAAGGATGAAGGGTGTGCAATTCAGTTAGCAATGGCTCCGGATCGCCTCTTTTCCGAATCTCATCTTGCCCCCAACATACTTGCTCAGTTCCAGTGACTGACAAACACCCGAGACCGCCATGTACAGTGGCCCCGCAAAAATAACACGAAACTTCCTCCACTTGATACATTTCAACGGGTGGTAAGCAAGTTATTGATGCAGTCAATAATTGAGATTTTATGATATTATAGACGTTGCTCAATGAAGTATTTTTGACAATTTTATTGCACGTTTGCAAAAATGTGGAAAAAACAGACGTGGTAATCCAACAGGAGTCCGATATGGCTTTGGGCGTTATTTTCTCCGAGGGACTGTACATAGCAAACCAGCAACTGGAGGCGGGGTGTAATTATCCATCCGCTCCACATGTCAGACGAATCTGCTGATAGTACAACAGTATACCTTTCTTAGCAGAACAACTGTCAACAAGTCGCCAGGCGGTGCTATCTTTTGTGCGAATTCTGTTAATAAGCTCACGAAAGAAGAAAGGGATCCGCAACTTGATCTCGTAATAGCCGAGTCTTTTTTGTCCCAGAGCAGCAAATGACGGAGCCACCGAAAGCAAAGCATGAGAGTTATTACGGTCGTACTTGAAGCAACGTACTCGACGACACAAAGTACACACCGTACACCGAGGCCATGCTGATGCTGGTGCGAAAATCAGAAATAACGATTCGGCAGAAGCACATGCGAGTCGCGACTCGGAGTAGCGGTGGATCGAAATCCTCATCGACGGGCGGTTGATCGGACGAACTAGGTACTTTAGTCAGGACTGGGGAAAGGTCTGGAGATCCCTGGCCTGCCGCCATCATCCCAGCAGCCATGCGTCGCGGATTACGGAGTAGGGTTACAATGGTTCTATAATCCCGACGACACACAAAGACTCTGTACTCACCCAACGCCCCAGATAGTCGAATGAAGCCATGATGGTACATATATGATATATACATACACAAGGCCACTTCAACAACGACTTGGTCGCTAAGTTGTCTCATTCTCCGGTCAATGTGGAGCGGCGGCGGTGGCAGCAGCAGCGGAGGCGACTACACATGCACAAGACCCTTTCAAGAGTGCTGATCATACATACTGCCACAGAAATGGAGGTGACCTGAGTTGTGGGCGTCTTGGTAACGAGTATGTCTAGCGGTGGTTGGTTACGACGCCGAGCACCAGACCAAGGCAGCACAGCGCATACAGTCCCTTCGTACTCTGTGACTGTCCAAGTTCTTCCGATGTACGAGCGCGGGCTGTTTGAAGCCATGGAAGCATAATCCCTGAGCAATAAGAAGCTGCCAGAGTGACAAAGGGGGCTTTCGTTGCAGAATTAGACTCAAAAAAACAGTGCTCAAAAGTTCCGTCGAGCCCCGCCAGCGCCAGTCTCAAATATATATGTCAGTAACATACACGCATGCGAAAATCAAGCGCGATCGTGGGGCGTTCCACTTAGTCGTTGTTACATGGTCGTGATTTTGACCGCAAAGCCTGCCGCATTGACAAGTCCGGGCCTCGGAGACCGCGGACATTATATTGCATAGCATATAGGGGGCTTTAGCACTATGTACTCCGTACGTACATACATATTACTCTGTAAGAATATGGCTACGGAGTAAGCTGCGAAGACCCTTGCATGCAACATCACGATTCACATGTTGCACGGAAAACGCGCAAGCGGGAGCAAGTCGTAACTCGAAAGGTTTTTACTCACGAATACAATAGTATAACTCAGTCGAATCCGCGAGTCAGCTCGTCGACTCGAAGGCATCGAGGCTGCTCATTAGCAACCAGAATATATACACAGTTAAGTAATGCTCCGGCCTGATGCTGGGGTAAAAGTCTAAGAAAAGGAGAGAAATGGCTTCCCTGCTGTGTGCGGGTTTCTATTACCACGCATGGAGAACCTCCAACCTGGAAGCGACGCCGGCGTCAACAATCATGAGATCGCTCGCGTGTTGTCGGTGTTATATATTTGCCGTCATTGATCGTCAGGGCAATGATGCCACTCGGTCGTGTCCCGGCATGAGACGGTGACGTTGGCTGAGCTAGGTGCATATGCATGCATGTTGATTGAAAGGATCCCACAACACTCGATTGAGAGCTCAGACGATGGAACAACATTGCATACACAGCGTTGGATTTTCACCAGGTTGTCCAGCAATACATTCTTCTAGGTATGTAATGACCTTTGCGGAGTGCAGAGCATGAGAAAACAGGCCAATGTCTCAGGTTCGCGTTCAGTCGCGGCCTTTGGTCAAAGCGGGCAGCTCAATGGCGTGAGATAACGCAGTGGCCCTGTCCACATGGCATGCAGTCGTGGCAACGAAACGGAATTGCTGCAGTTGCTGCCGACTCCGTATCTTTTGCATGACGATGGTCAAAACAGTCTGCCAATGTACTTGCTTTTTTTGCATCATATTTTCTTTTCCTTTGCATGTTGGGGCAGAAGTACCTAATGTGCCTTGCATCACGTAACAGATGCTCATGGTGAACAAGTGAAATGTCTCAGATAAGCCCGGACGGCTGCCGCATTCGCAGGCGGAAGCAGCGCGGGGCGAGGACTTACAGTCTCACACCCTGTCGTATGTGTCGGTCTCGGTGATTATTTGGCATCAAGTATTTCCAGAGCGCGGCAGACAGCCGAATCGTTAGGTAGAGGGTTTCTAGATTCTCCTTCTGGAAAGGTATTGTCAGTATTGTCATGGTGCCATTTTCATCATTGCCGTCGCTGTCCCTCCGAATCGGGATTGGCAGTCGGTAACTACTATTGTCAACGAGCTAGGGGCCAGCCTCATTGCCTTCTTGAATGCTACGATTGCTGTGTTATGATTCGGAATAGGTAAACAAGAACGCGTATAACGAAGCAAATAAGACAAAGAATATGCAAGTCCAGTCGGTATATCAATCATGGTTATAAGCTGAGGAATAAGGGAATGGGACCATGTAGGACCAGATCCTACAGCGCGTGGCAACACCATTTACATTATTTCCATTCTTTTGGGCACTACCCTAATGAGTGCGCGGTACGCAGGATCTGGTTTACCCTGCATATCGTCTTGCATCCGCTACTTTGAAGACTTTGAAGAAGTGATAACACATTGTTAGGGACTTGTCTTTGGAGAAGTAGCCAGACAAGGGGCTAGGCTCCTGTATTCGTAAGTGATCATTTTAACTTGCATCGATTTTCCACCATTCAAGTCGTTGTTTATGATTGGGAGCAGTGATGAGCTTGCGTGACATTATAAGAATATTAAGTGCAAGGGTCTCATCGCTGTTACGTTTATTAGGCAGGCATTTGCAGGGAAAAATGTTCAAATCTGCCGAAGAAGCTATACCGGTCACGCGCACGAACGTCAAACGGTCGCCTTGATAATACACACCAAATATTAATTCTCTTGGAAAGAAGCGTCCACCGACCTAGAACGACTTTCGCTATCGGAAAATTACAGTCACCGAGAGGGTTCAAGTCGTCACTGAATTTTGTTGTATTCTCACAACCGTCCTGGCCCAATCCCGTATTTAGAGCGTCGGTGGCGATTTGTCCTCCCCGGTTACGATCATACATGGATGAGGCTATCGACGGACATCGCCATCGTGACTCGTCCTCCACGTTAACTTGGCAAGGACACAGGCTGCAATATCTGCATACAAGCTCCAGTTTACCCGAACGAGTTGACTTCATCTATGCTCGAAAAGAGAAAGAGCTGCCGACCTGAGAAAAACAATGATCGGCATGGCGTTGGATGTAGATGTCACCGAGTCTTTGCGGCATCAAAGGGGAGGTGGGCCTGATGCATCGATTCGTGAAGGGTCATGACCTCGCCCGCTTTTGGTGCAACCCAAGGCAACAGATCGGAGACGCACACGCATCAGCGCCTGAGACTCGAGATGCAGATCTCGAACTGGGGCGAAGAATAAGTTACCATTGAGGATGATGCGTGCAAGTTGCAACGAGGCAGGTCGGCATCTGATAAAAATGTCTCGGTGATTCAGCAAGGATCCGCCATTGCAGTACAAGGGAATACACGCTTCCACACCGTCTACCAGCGGAGGGAATCGAAATTCTCGGTCACCGGCTTACGCGGCGCCTCTCCGGGTACGAGAAACTTCTACTCGGCGACTAATTCCATCGGCACAGTCAGCTTAGCTGAAGCCCAGGTCAGATCGGCGTTGCGACTCACTCGTTATGGTGGTTGCAGGCTAGTCTCAGCTGGATACATATATATTCAGCTCCGGACCCAAGACGTCGAGTCGTCGACAACTGCTTCCATCGTTCATCCTTCACAAGACGACATTGTCTAAGCAGATAAAGTATATCGAGGAAAGAGAAGAAGTAAGCCAGAGGGAGAAGAAACGTACCGCGTTGGGCAGCATTTCGAAGGCTCTCGAATCAAATCTTGCTTACTGCACATATGAAGTTGACACAGTCGTTGTTGTGCGCAGCTGCACTGCTCTCCTCTGATGTAGTCGCAGACAGCTATGGCAATCCGACACAAAATGGGAGCCTCGGACGGCTTGTGCTTCCGTACCAAGACCCAAATCCCCGCGGAAGGGCTCAATCCGTCAGAATCAAGAGGGAAGGGATTCTGTATGGACGAGGTCCGGAACAAGGCCAGACTGCATATCCGGCCGGGCCCCTCGGAGACGCCCTCTGGCAGGCAGACACAGCCGCTCTCACCGTCGACCAGCTGAGACACGAGAACCTGGTGAAGCAAGATGCGGTCGTCCTTCTGACACAACTTGTCAAAGTGAGTTCTCATAACATGAAAGTCTCGGCAAAGCATGAGCAACTGACTAAGTGGCTTTTTCTAAGACCGGTGGCCTTCGCTCACTAGCCGACTTCTCCAAGCTGTACGACGGACAATGGAAGACATCGATGGGAAACGTCATCGACACCAGCTTCTACACCAATCAGACCAGTGACCTGTACTTTTCCATGCAGCGCCTCACACTCAACCCATTTGTGCTCCGACGGTTGCACCCCAGCGAGCGTCTCCCATTCGCGGTCTCGGATGACGTCGCACGCAATCTGACGACCATGACGACGAAGCAACTTCTCCGCAGCGGTAGGTTGTTCTACGCCGACTACAGCGTTCTCGCGAAGCTGCCCCTGCAGCAGGGCCGCTTCGCAGCCGGCTGCGAGGCCTATTTCTACATCAGCGTCCAGGACGACGCATGGCTACCTTTGGCTATCAAGACAAATCACGGCGCCGATTTGATTTACACGCCGGCTGATGCGCCCCTTGATTGGCTGTTTGCCAAGATGCTTCTTGGCCAGAACGATGCATGGGATACGCCCTGGCGACATTTGGTCAGTACTCATCTCGTTCTTGAGCTTCCGTACCTGGCTGCGGAGCGCTGCATGAGCGAAAACCATCCTGTGCTGGCCATGTACAAAAAGTGTAAGTGGACGTCCCCCTAACGCGCGCGTTGCATATAACATGTATTACATGGAACGGATGTGTACTTACGCGAATGAATAGTCATGCTCAACGGGTTTTCCTTTCGCCAATTCCTCCAGAAGAAGCTGTACGCGCCAGGCACCTTCACGGATCAACAGTACTCGTTCAGTGGCAGCACCGGAGCCAATTACACGGCGTATATATACAACAACGCCGAGAGTCGGTTTCGCGGAAACTGTAAGTGTGCTTTTTGTGTGATTGAATGCGTGTTGTTTTCCGCACACGTCTACATCTTGCGTTCCTCTCAGCGAAAGAGTTCATCGCAGAGCTAATTCCTCTTCTCCTGATAGATTTCCCGGACCGTCTTGAAAGAGAAGGCCTCCTCAATAGCAACTTCGGCCCGCCAATCAAGCACTTCCCCTTCGCGAAAGACGCAAGCGTCATCCATGCCGCGTGGAAGACTTTCATGCGCACCCTCATTTACTCAACCTACCGCAAAGAGTCGCGGGTTTGGCATGACCAGGAGCTAGCCTGCTGGTTTGAGGAAGTCAAGCACGCAGGCTCCGTTGACTTCCCGCCCCGTAACCATATGTCCAGATCGACACTGGTAGATATCCTCACCCACGTCGCGTACCTCACAAGCGTGCAACACCAGGCCATGAACAACAACGACCAGTTCATCAGCTCGCTGCTCCCCATGAGTCCCATGTCTTTCTTCAAACCCTTGCCCACGACCAAGGGCAGCCTCACGGAGCGCGACATAGTCTCCATGCTGCCCAATGCGACCACGGCTGTGGGACAGCTGGCTCTGTCTGCGGCGTTTTCTCGCCCCGAGTTTGTCAATTCGGACCGGGCGCTTCTCAATATCTTCCAAGACCAGGAGTTCTATGGTAGGCTGAATTCCCGGACAAAGGCAGCGGCGGCGGTCTTCCAGGCCAAGATGGAGAGACTGAGTGCGGAGGTTGCGGGGAGAGGGTTTGATGCCGAGGGTCTTTGCGGCGGGGCGCCGTTTATTTGGCGGGCGTTGGATCCGAGAGTCGCGCTGTGGGCGATGACGATTTGAGATGATATGATGGATGAGCTTCGACTTGTAGATGTGATTATATAATTAGATGAAAGATTGTATTGAGCAGTTTTAAATGGGCGCTTGCATATTTTGGTATGGTAGACACAAGGTAGATAAAGTAATAAAGTACCTATACTGCGCTGCCCTTTATTTGAGTCCTATTTTGGTGGTGAATCGTGATGCTCACTCTTCACTGGATGGAGCCCCGGGAACGGGAATAGTGGTCTGGTGAACAGCCATGATGAGTCCAAGCCAAGTGTTCGGGCAGAGAGCCCAGACTCCAGAGTTCCAGACACGTGTCAGCCAATGGAAATTGAAGAAATCCGTCCAAGCTCGGGTGAAGCGGGTGAAGCTACCGGCTCTTGGCCCGGGAAGTTCCATCCGTGCCGCGGCACATCGAATCCGGACGGTTGACCGGAGAAGGTGGGACCGCATCGACCGGGATGCAAAGTTGCCTCGGCTCGCGAGCTTTGCTTGTACATATCATCCCCTCGTTGTAAAGTATGTCTTCTAAGTTCTCCCACAAACAGACAACTTACACTCTAACTACTGCTCATCTCTTCATTCCTCTCTTCTACCCCTCCTGATTTCCCTTCTTCCAATCCTCCTTCTCTCCCGTTCACAAACGCGCGACGATGACGCGAAAAGTGGTCTCGAATCAGTCCCTGACGGTGACGGACAACCGCACCGGCCAGACCTACGACCTTCCCATAGAAAACAATGCCGTCCGGGCCACAGACATCAAGAAAATCAAGGCAAACTCACCGCACGACCGACCAGAAGATGAGACAAACCAGGGCCTCCGCGTCTACGACCCAGCCTACATGAACACAGCCGTGGTGCAGAGCAAAATCACCTACATCAACGGGCAGGACGGCATCCTGCGATACCGCGGCTACCCAATCGAGCAGATCGTCGCGCGAAGCAACTTTCTAGAGACGGCCTATCTGCTCATCTACGGAGAATTACCAACGCAGGCGCAATTCTCATCATGGCAAGACGACGTCATGCACCACACCTACATCCACAGCGACATCGAGGGCATCTTCAAGTCCTTCCGGTACGACTCGCATCCCATGTCCATGATGACATCTGCGTTCGCAACGCTTGGCGCATTCGCTCCCGAGGCAAATCCCTCCTTGCAGGGCTCGACGCTGTATACCCGCGCAGCGAGCGGCCACGTCCCCTCGCTGCAGGTTCTGGATAAGCAGATCCTGCGTATCATTGGCAAGGCGGCCACGCTTGCGGCTGCGTCGTACCGCATGCGTATGGGGAGACCGTTTAACCGCCCAGCGCAGGGGCTGTCTTACACGGGGAATTTCCTGTATTTGCTTGATCACCTCTCTGGGCGAGACTACCAGCCGCATCCCGTGCTGGAAAAGGCTCTCGATGCCTTGTTTGTTATTCACGCCGATCACGAAGTCAATTGCTCGACGGCGACGGTCCTCCAGGTGGGAAGCTCGCTTGTTGATCCTTACAGCGCGGTGGCGGCTGGTTGCGCGGCTCTCTATGGACCTTCTCACGGTGGCGCGTCTGAGAGCGCCATCCGTATGCTCATGGAGATTGGATCTCCGGAGAATGTGCCTGCTTTTATGGAAAAGGTTGAGAAGCGGGAGCGCGTTCTTGTTGGGTTCGGTCATCGGGTCTACAAGAACGTTGATCCGCGCTCAAAGGCTATCCGTCAGCTGGCTGAGCAGGTCTTCCAGGTTACTGGCCGGAATAAGCTTCTCGACACGGCACTTGCGCTGGCCAAGTATGCTGGTGAGAGTGAATTCATGCGCAGTCGGAACTTATATCCGAATGTGGATTTCTACTCAGGGTTGATCTATCAGGCCATGGGCTTTCCGCTCGAGTATGTCTACCACCATCCCTCTGTTCTCCCAGTGTTTACCTTTTCCTTCTTACCCCTGTTTTAATCTTCTCTTGGTCTCCTACTTTCTCTTCCCTTTCACAAATGACTGATCGGCGATATCTAGTTTCTACCCCGTCCTCTTTGCTGTCCCGCGCTGCGTCGGATGGCTGGCCCACTGGCGTCAGCAGATGCTGACTCCCTCTGGTGTCAAGATCTGGCGCCCCCGACAGCTCTACGTCGGAGAGGGGGAAAGGAACTACGTCGACGTCGAGGACAGACCGTCCGATACCGATCCCGGCCCCTTTGGTGCCCCTACTCAGGTTTTACATGGCGGGGACAGCAAGAGGAGCAAGCTTGCTACGTTTACAAATGAATCAGGGCATGTGTTCAAGCCGAGACTTTGAAAAGGGATGTAAAGTGCTGTCGACGAGGAATCTACCGTCATGCATTGGCATTGTGTACAAAACTTGGAGTATAATCACAAAGCGAACTGGAATTCTTACTGTATGATGGAGATGGCGCAGCCGACTGGCTAGCTAGTTTATGCTCGTGACGGTGCTATATCTAATTCTAGCCCTCGGGCGCATTTCACATAGTAGATCCGTATTGTCAATTTTGTTTCACTCGCCCATGGTATTCGTATTGGCCTACTTCGACAAGGGTGATTTGATCTGGCCTATCTGCGACACAACTCGTGCCGCCTCAGACACCAAAATCAACGCGCTTGGGTTGTTGGCCATGTCGCCGGCAAACTTCTGTGCAACCAAGGCTCCACGAGTGGTGAGCCAGCCCTGCGCATTGGCTACAACATGGTCGTAGTAGTCCGGCTCCCACTCCTTCCAAGCGGCTAAGATGCCCTTGAGCTCCGGAATGAACTCATTGGCATGGCTCATCTCTGCAGTCAGGGTCTTGCCCGCCGCCATGAAAGCCCGGTGTAAGACGGCATCATTGAGATAATTGAAGACGGCGACGCTCCCCTGCATGGCCGTGAGCACCTTCTTCAGCGAGTCTTCGTCTCCCCTGCTGGCTATCTGGCTCAGTAGAGTATTGAAATTCCTTTCCGTGCCGAGTGGGTTGTTTCCCATCATCAAAGTTCGTTTCAGGAGATTGAGCGTCCCCGGAAGGAAGGTGACGCCCTCGCGGTACGCATATGATCCGATTGTTTCAAAGATGCGGTCATTCGGCGTCATGGGAATCGTGTAATCGGCCATATCGCGGACGGCGGTCCCAATGAGCGGAAGGCTGACGGTGTAGACCTTGTTCCAGCCCCTGTACACGGCCATGGGATCGAGTCTGTTCTGCATGGGATGGCCGGAGAAGAGCTTTCCGGACAGCAAGCTTCGTACAAAGCTGATCAACATGTTGACTTCGCGCAGGTGCTCCAATTGGAAGCCCTTCTTAGGTAGGTCTGCCGCAGCGATGAACTTCATTGCTGTTGAGCCACACGTGTCTTTGAGCAGAGTGTAGCCGCCACGGATGAAGAGCGTGTCTGCTCCGTCGCCCTTCAGACTGGCCAATCCTGGCCTGTAGGGCCGGCTAGTCACGGTCAGATCGTAGCCCTTGTAGATGGCAGACCCTGTCCACTTGAACAGCGATAGGACCGTGGGTCGCGGCTTGCCTGGCCCGATGATTCGGGGGTAGAGATGGCTCTTTTCGTCGTCTGTCTCGTCCTCGCCGCCATCATCGTAGGTCCAGAGCGTCCGGCCATCACCAGTGGTATACGAAGACCGTTTTAGGATGCTTGTGTAGCCTCCCTCGTCATAGTACCCAGCCTCATCTTCGCATGCGGCCCGATTCTCTCTTAATTTGCAAAAGTCGTAGTCGCAGGTCTCGGTTTGCAGCTTTTGAGTATTTGGCGTGCAGCAAAGTGCTCGCTTTCGGCCCCCTATGTTATTCAGGTCAGGAATGTTCAAAGGAGCAAAGGAGCAAGGAAGACAAGGAACAGAAGACAGAAGACAGAGGGATGACCAAGAAAAGTCAAGCAAAGATCAAATGATAAAGACAGATTTTGAAGAATTCCAACATCTACATGACAACGTAACTTACAAGAGCAACCACCATAAGAGTCTCCGCGCTCATCCGTCAGGAGAGTCACCTCCGATGAGCCACACGTATTGTCCGCACAGTCGCCCTTTCCAACCCAGCGGCAGTCCAACAACGGTGGCTGCTCGTTCTTGGGACAGCAGAATTCATTTCCGTGCTTGAAAACGGTGCCCCAGCCCGTCTTATCCCACATGTACGCGACCTTTTGCTGGTCCTTCTTACACGAGCTCCCGCTGTACGTGCAAGCAGAATTAGCCAAGCCCCAGGATGATGATATAGCAAGAAGACCTTGTTTGGTGATCGAGAAAACTTACACTCCGCTGGACCAGTTACACTCATTGAGCGCGTCATTGAATATACCCATCTGGCAGCAAAAGGCCTTCTTGCCTCGCGTGCAGTGAGCTTTCTCGGAAGACTCCCCTGGTGAACCGCCGTAGCTGGACATTGTGATTATGACCTCGCCCGCGTGGCATTGCCCATTGCAGTCCCTTCCAGCATTTGTGCCACCAGTGCCGCCTCTCCACTGGCATTTGGTCATTCCACTGCCCTTGGGGCAGCAGATGGGCTTGTAGTCTTTGGACTGTTTCCAGCGATACGTTGATTAGCGGCCGAATAAGAAGCTTTTCTTCTTTTGACAGAAGGCGAAGAGACAAACACAAGCTATGATATAGAATGGGTGTTTTGGGGGGTTGCATCAGTCTCACCCGTCCGGCTTTGTCATAGCCAACCTGGTCGTCACCCGACTTGCAAGCCGAGAGAGAATCCTCTTGTACGTAACAATCTTTACGGAGATACGAATCCAGGCTATCTTTTGTTCTCTGGTTGCTCACAACGGTTTTTTTGCTCAGTGGTGAGTTAATTTTTAGTTTGTCTTTGCCGGTGAGGGAAGCATGTGCGGTAAATTCGAAGTCGTCTTTTACGATCGCGGTGGCCAGTCACGAAAAAGTCAGCATGACAAGACTGGGGGTACAGTGAAAGCAGGGTCATTTTGGCATAACTCTTAATGCATACCGAGATCAGACGCCCAGATCAGCGAGCCCGAGAAGCCAACACTATTCGCCCATTCAACCTTTTGCTTGAACGTGTCCTTGTCGTCATAGGAGATCCACTGGTTCTTGTCAAACGTAAAGTACTTGACTGCGGCTTGTTTATCGTGCATGATCTTGATGCTGGGATTTTTCTTCAGAATCTCTTGCACCTCATAATATGCGAGATCTGTACCGAATTTCCCTTATTTTAGCATACATCACATTGAACGGCAAGATCTGGGGTCAGAAACCACTTACATCCGCTTGTCTTGGTGCACACACCCGGCTTCGCACCTCCTGAGAAGGGACACCCTGGTGTTGTACAACTGGGATCTGAAAGAGTGAAAGCCCGACCGTAGAAGCCAAAGCCCAGCGCGACTTTGTGGGCTGGTATCTTGACACGCCAGAAGAGCTCGGCAGCCAATTTGATCTCTGTCAAGTTGGTATGGCCTTGGGCAATAGCGCCTCTATTTGACACTTCCTTAGTATTGCCATCGAATCTGTACACAAAGCAAGACTTACATTGGATTTGTGCTGTCCCAAGTTCCGTGTAAGTCGTAAGACATCTGACTCAAATTAGTAGGGGCGCAAAGCTGCTGATCTGCCGTCTAAGGTCTTATACAATAGATCGATTATATGCTAGAGAGGAAGACAAAGAGAAAACTCCCCGTGCAAGAAGTAGACAAAAAAGGAATCATCGAATAAATGAGAGAGAGGAGGAAGTCAAGTAGTAGCATACCAAGTTGACCCAGTCGCAGTATTTCATCATGCCTGGCAGATCGAACCATTTCAGATACCAGTACGAAGACGGCGCCGTGAACGTGATGCCTAAGCTACGGCCTGTCTTATCAAACGTAGCTCGGAGCGTCTTGACAAGCTCGACATAATTCTTCGTATCTTCCTTCTTGCCACCCCGATCGGGTGCCCCAGGGTACTCCCTATTTCACGGTGTCAACAGCCATTCATTGTTCAATGTTTGAAACGCAACTGTAGAACACAAAGTCAGGGCCTTTTCTTACCAGTCTAGATCAACCCCGTCAAATCCGTAGTAAGACAGAAATGAGACCAGCCCGTCGGCGAATAACTGGCGGTTCGCTGAGCTGCGCGCTATGTTTCCAAAAATGGGCTGTGTGTAAGTGTCGTTGTCTGAGAAGGTCCAGCCACCAATGCTGACAAAGATCTTCAAGTCTGGGTTCGTGGTCTTCAGGTCGGACAAGTCGTCAAAGAGCGAGATGGGTGTTGCGGCGTCCATGGTTGTGATCTTGAAAGACGTCGGGTCCAAGTACGCAAAGGCGTAGTTTAGATGCGTCAGGGCCGCAACTGCAAGAGATGGGAGTTTCATGTCAGATCTTACGTATCATGTATGTTCGAGGCTTCGGGAACTCATACGCGGTAGGTCTTTTGGCGATGTCTTGTGACAACTAGACCGGGCATTCCAAGCCTCGTAGTAGCCAATCACTAGACATATTTATCTCGGTGTCAGTCATCGATTTTTGCATCGCGACTTTTTGACTGGAACCATATGGCGGATGCCCTTTTACCTCTTGACAGGGTCTTCCCTTGGGTTGAACCTCCGGGGGGTGAAGGCTTCTCATTGCAGTTTGACTGGCAGCCTTTGCCGCAAAAGTCTGGCACAACATGGTGTTAACAACAGCCTTACACGATGGCAATGGAGATATATTTCAATACCTTTAGTCGTGCCGCAAAACCCGTATTGAGAGCAGCAAGTGTTCAATGGACAAGTCGTCTTTTTATCTTTGGAGTCTTTGCCACACTCGGCAACGGCATCGCAGTTGCTGGTACAACCTTTGCCACAGTATGTAGCCCCGTAGCCGCAGTTTCCAGACTCTGGATCAATCTCAGCAAGACGATTCCGAGGCTTCAACGTTTCATGACAAGGTATTCAGCCTCAGGAGTCGGGGGTCATACCGCCACAACATGCTTTGTTGCCGCACGGCCCTGCACATATGGTTAGAGATACAATCAACAAGTAAAATGGATGTAAAGTAGTAACTCACTTCCTGGACCACACGTGTAGTCCTCTCTGGCCTGTAAGGCCTTCAGAGCTCTAGAAGATGCATTATCCCGAGCGATTTCAAGCCGACGTGCGTAGACACTTCGATGAGAGGGAGGATACAAAAGCGCCTCAGGAGAAGCAGAGGACGATGCAACGGCCTGCAGCAGTGCCAAAGCAGCAATGACGAGAAATTGCATGGTAAACCGCTGTGCTCTTCTGCCTCAGGAGACCATTTGTTGCCCCTGAGAGAAAAGAGTTGTGCCAGGAGGAGACAGAGATTGAAGAGCAGGCCTCTTAAAGATTGCGCCAAAGGAGATGAAATCAAGTGAGAAGCGAAACCACCACAGCAGGATAAGAGCCACTTGTAATCCCAGCACCAGGCACCGTCATCGCAGTGTAAGTACTCATCCATCGCAACGCCTCCAGGCTGTCTCATGATCGTACTTTTGGCGCCCCCCATCCCCTCTTCACATCACACATCAACACACTCGCCGAGATCGTCAGTACCCGCCGATGCCGCCCTTTCGGCTTCCACTCCGTACGGAGAACCTCCGCACTCCTCCGGTGTGATGTGGGTGAAATTACGTTTCTGCATGTCAGCCGGCGATGGATCATGATTCAGGTTCAACATCCTGTGTACTACCCTTCGCTCCTCCGATGATCTTCCTCTTCAGATGATCGAAGCACATCGTTTCGGACTTCTCAGACTATCAAACCCGTTCCGCATTGGCACCCCGCAAGCAAGGGGACGTCTTGTCTAGAACTTTTGACGCAGGAACCAGATCGATAACCCCATGTTGACCAAGCCAAAAACCCCGCCATGGTATGACAACCCGCGAACCAATGTAACCTCGCCAATGTACGGCATCTTGTCTCACCTCAGCTCCGGCCATCCTGCCGCATCTCGCAGATTCTCACTGGCCACCGGTCACTTGGTCGCGGGAGCCTCTGCTGACTGCGTGCAGTGTGCGCCATGGGTGAGATTTACTTCCGGGTCATTGTGTATGCGCGAATTAAAACGATTCGATATTCTGGATGGTCAGATGGCCGAAATAGCCGGACGGTCAGATGGCCGTTCAATCTCAAGTTCAGAGGTCTGTTTGTAATCCGTGAAACGTCCCCCTCAATGAGATGCAATCGTCCCTTGCTTGTGGTCAAGACAATTATTGGAATGGAACTGGACGATCAACCACACGCACACGCACACACACAAGTTCGTCGTCGCCTCTTTCTCGGGGGTCATTCCACTCCCCGCTGCGTGACGTTCCCGGACTTCCTCCCATACGGGTCATGCCGTGTATGATATGATATGTATAAGCCAAGAAGCTCTTAGTATCAATGGGAAGTCATCGCCTCTTTTACAGAACGTCGCCTTCGCACATGCCCCTTGACCGTCTCCGGCACCATGGCTATTTCCACGATGTTGATGATAGCCATTTCGGCCGCCGTGCTCTCAACCGTTCAAGGCCAGCAATTCGACGGCTACACATTCCCTCATGACCTGCTCGGCCTGAGTGACGGTTGCTTTGCGACTGTGAATAAGACGATCTCGTCCTGCCCGGCGTGGTTGCCGCGGTATGCTGGTTTAGAGTATGTAAACGTTCGCCCAAGCTCGAAGATTTTGCGTTTGGATCCGAACATCGTAATATTGACAAAATTGCGTCTTGCAGGGGAGCAGCTGTTGAGATTCTCCCAAGCGAGCAGCTCCCGACTTTGTGCGAGAGCTCTTGTCGAAATGACTTGCAAAGCCTCCGGGCCTCCATTTCGCAAGCATGCACCGCTTCTTCCGACATTATGGTGCCAAACAAATTTGCCTACCCAGGTGAGTTTGATCAAGAGACAAACAAGATGCAAACCAGAGGCTCGACAGATTGCGTTCCTATTCCCTATAGTCGTTTCTCATGCCCCTGAAGTTGAGCCGCTAGAAAGATGCAGACACCATGCTAATGTTGCTCTTCCGGTCGCAGCCACTTATCTCGTCGACCGCTTTCTCTACGCGGCCAGCCTATCATGCCTGAAAGAAACGTGCGTCTCCTCTTATGCCTCTGATCTCTCATTGTCCCACCTCCACGCAACCTAGACTGAATGCTTCGACTCGGCCAGCGCGTCCGGGAAATACTGCGACGCTGTCGTGGCAGACTGGGCCAACCAGCCAAACTACACGTCAGCTCAGACATGTTCCCAGTGCGAGCTGGGAGTCCAGCAACTGCAGCTAGCATCCCCATTCGGCTTCAGCGACACCCTCGCGCAGGCATTCGCCAATACGACCCAGAGCTGCAGCGCTGCAGACTACAAGTTCGCCACGCCGACATCCTATGCGCTCAACGCGACTCAGTTTCCCTCCCAGCCGCCGGCCTGCACCGGGACGGCCTACACTATCACACAGGATGACTCGTGTGTCACCATTTCGGGTGCCAGGGGCATCTCGACGCACCAGCTCATTACAATGAACAACCTTAATCTCGGATGCGACAATCTTCCTGCGGCGGGACAGTCGTTATGTCTGCCTGCTGGGAGCACGTGTCGAACATATCAGCTTGAACTGTATGACACTTGCGAGACCCTGATGACGAGCTGGAATGCGACGCTTGCGCAAGTCTTGGCTTGGAACCCAATGATTAACCCTTCTTGTTCGAACCTGGCCTCGTGGAGAGGCTGGTATCTCTGTGCAAGGTGAGCTTCAACACCATCATGCGTCATTTTCGTCTATACCAGTGATGGGGAGTGAGTACGAGAGGCAGCACCGGACTACGAAGATTGAATAGTACATACCTGTTCCACTCAGCGCGACTCTAATGCTACTCGCAGCTCACCATCAGGAACAACCGTCGTTGGGCCCGGCAACGCAGTGACAACGCCCGCCCCTGTGCCATCGAATGCGCAGCCGCAGTCCAACACGAGATGTGGGCAGTGGTACTATGTAAGTCGGCATTATTCTGATCCTTAGAACTCATCAGTCAGCGTCGAAAGATTCGTAATAGAGAAAATGTCCCATACTCACAGCCATCTTCATCACCATCATCACACTATACTAATGGAAATAAAAGGTTGAAGCCGGCGAGTATTGCGCCGCCATCTCCCTCAAATTCAGCCTCGCCTTATCCGACTTCTACTTTCTCAACCCTCAGATCAACCCAACCTGCAGCAATCTCTGGGCCAAGACCTCCTACTGCGTGAAACCAGTCGGCAACGTCGAGACCTATCCAGGCTACACGACGACTGCACCAGCCACCACATTCACACGCCCGGCATCGACAACGGACTTTGTGCCCAGCCCAGTCGAAACGCCAGCCTTGCTCCCCCGAGCCCCCGGCACCATCGATGGCTGCTTCGAGTACGAGAACGCATTCGACGCTACGTCCAAGCTGAAGGACCTTTCCGTGGGAAATGCGTGCTCCAACTGGGCGCGTTTTGCGAATGTCACTGTCGAGGAGCTAGTGGAGTGGAATCCCAGCCTCTCTGCAACAGGCGATTGTGTTCTGCAAGCAGGCAAGAGCTACTGCATACGGAAGTGGGAGACTCCTCGTAAGAACTCTCCTCTCACAGTGCTGACTGATCTCAGTTTTTCTTCGCTTCTGCGACTCGCGAGTCTGAGATGTGTTCACTGGCCTCGGTACTTTGCTGACGCGAATGTCTTTTTTAGCCACCGTGGTGCTGCCGTACGACTACTGCGTTTCGGTGAACCGTACGCGCATTCCGACCTCGCCAGTGCAGCCCTCGGGATGTGGCTGCTATACAAACTTCCGCATCCAGGACAAGGGTGAGACGACGTGCTTTCAGATCTGCTTCTTTCCTTTCAGCCTTGTTCTTCACTCACCTTTGGCTTCTGATATATTTATTCGCCCCTTTATCCATACTGATCTCTCGGTACTGCAGCCAACTTCAACTGCTCCATGGTGCCGCAGCTATTCGGCATCACGGTCGCAGAACTGACTCGGCTCAACCCCTGGATCGGTTCCGACTGCGATACGGGAATTTGGAGCCAGATGACCTCAGATGGCTACGAACAAGTCTGCGTCTTAGCTTCCGGGACGCCCACATCAACAACAAGCAGTACAGTGCCTACAACGACGGTAGTCGCTCCGCCGGCGCCAACGCAACCCGGAGCGTCCAAGAATTGCAAAAAATGGCACACAGTCGTCAGTGGCGATGGGTGTTGGAGCATTGCCACTACAGCAGGTATCAGCTTGGATGACTTCTACCGGATGAACACGGGCGTGGGGTCGGATTGTAGTGCGCTCTGGTTGGGGTATGCCGTTTGCGTCGGAGAGTAAGATGACGAGGAGAAAC
This sequence comes from Claviceps aff. humidiphila group G2b, assembly GCA_018360325.1. Lineage (NCBI taxonomy): Eukaryota > Fungi > Ascomycota > Sordariomycetes > Hypocreales > Clavicipitaceae > Claviceps > Claviceps aff. humidiphila group G2b. Next base: position 49,934 of record SRQG01000105.1, read on the forward strand.
ACTACCTCTACCTGTACACGAGACGCATGAATGCTCGTTGAGATGATGAGATCTTTGCTCGCTCTGGCCTCCAAGGTCCTCGATGCCCTTGAAAGAAGACCGTTGTCTCCAGTGCCGCAAATCACCCTTATCCAGCGTCCCTCAAGCCTACTTTCGTTCCCAACTGATTTCGAACGAAAGACAGCCTCACGTACATACTGCTTGTCCCAGCTACATTTCAAAAGTGAAAAATACGTGTTTGTACTCTATCATGGACGTGTAGGTCCAGCCCACGTCATCTTCCTAGTCGCTGATGACGCCATCATGAAACGGCGCGGGCACGATGTATTCTCCTATCTTCCCCGGCGTTGCACAGAAGCTTGACCATGAAAAAGTCGGTACATGGGTAGGAACTGAATAACACTGTGGCATCTGCCGGAAGGCCCAACGGAGATACCTAGATGCAAGTCGTACACCAGATTCTGAGTAGACGTATGGTCGCGGGGCGGAGTACGGGTCGTTGTCGAGAGTGACGGAGACGCTCTTGGTAGGTACCTATGTAAATCGCGACATCGCTACCGAGGCGAAATGTCACCAAGCAAGGTTGGCAATATTTTTCGACGCTGGACAACTTTGAGAACTTTCGATCAAGTCCAATACCTGGGCGCCCGAAGAAACTTACAAAGCGAAATATTCGCTACACACTGATTTCACTTAAACCCGCAGAGTTACGTATGGATCGCTTCTCAATTCCTTGGATAATAAAGTCAGTCGCAGAACACTACAGCAGACTGTTCGCGCCCATTATGGACGGACTTTCCGTGAACTGTCACATTGCCAAATGGTCTCATAAACTTCTCATGAGGCTTCCGGAAGATCCAGCCCTGTTTGTGGCTCGGTTGCGACTGAACTGACGATTCGCCAGAGAAAACCGTCTGAAGGTGTCATTAGTAAAGTAGAGCCGCGATCGTAACACTATCAATTCGTCATCGAATTCGCGCATTTTCTTTTGATAGCGGTATCCGCTGCATTGCTCTCCATTTGCGTCCATACTGGGCGCGAACAGTCCGCTGTAGTGTTCTGCGACTGACTTTATGACCCAAAGAATTGAGGAGTGATCCATACGTGACTCTGCGGTCACGTTTAAGTGAAATTGGTGTGTAGCAAACATCTCGTTTCGTAAATTTCTTCGGACGCCCGTGTATTGGTGTTCGATCTCGAGAGTTTCCAGAGTTGTCCAGCGTCGAAAAACATTGCCAGCCGTGCTTGGTGAGCATTTCGCTTCGGCAGCGATGTCGCGGTATTGACTTTCCCGACAGTACTCCGTACTCGTAGATGTCCTCCAGTTCATCCTGAGTTTCCTCCAAACGCGCGTCATTTCTGACTTGGTGCTCCTAAATTTCTACCACTCCCATTTTCTGAAGGAACCCCGACCACCTGCTGGCCGGCAGTACCTTTATTATTAGTAAATCCATCCGCAATCATCTCAGCCTATTCAACGTATTTCACGCTGATTTTCCCACTTGACACTTGTCTTCTCCAGTGATTATGAATGTCGACATGTCGAAGCTTGGTTTGCAGAATCATGCATGGTTCACTTCGGCCGAAATATTGACCAGGCAGTTGGGGAAAAAAAATTAGCACTGCTATTTTTCCTACCAACTGCCTGGTCAATGTTTCGGCAGAAGTGAACCATACATGATCGGGTAACATGAGAAAGATTCTCTTTTCAAGCTTCGAGTTTGGGGGTCTCTTTTGGCAAGGTGTCTTCCTAGGCCTTAATAGCACGGATTCCACCTTTATGTGATGCATCATCGAGGTATTTCCAGCGAAGTGGCTGACTAGTGAGGTTCATACCTTGCCGCTCCTTCCCAATTGCAGAAAATCTGGGCCAAGGTTATAACTGTGCTAACTTCGAGTTCAACACAGTTGAGATAGAAAGGCTTGATTTTTCCATGCACGAAATAACGACATGCAAAACTTGTCTCTTTGTTCCTCCACCCTTGAGCCTTTTCATGCTCATAACAACTTCAATAAATTCAAGCTTCTGGAATAGTTCCGCCTGCTCTTTCAGCATGCAGACCACTAGAAAGTGTTCGTCTTCAACGCCACATATGAATTTTCCAGAAGATGAAATTTATAGAAGTAGATATGAGCTTGAAAAGGCTCAAGGGTGAAATGAACAGGGAGATAATTTCTGGATGTCAATATTCTGAACATGGAAAAATTAAGCCTTTAACACAGTTATAACCTTGGCCCGGATTTTCTGCAATTGGGAAGGAGTAGGAACTTTTGGACATGCCTTTGACCGTAATTCCTTTGTACTTGAGAACCTCACTGGTCAGCCACTTCGCTGGAAATACCTCAATGATGCATCTGATCAAGGTGGAATCCGTGCTATTAAGGCCTCGGAAGCTACCTAGCCAAAAGAGACCCCCAACTCGAAGCTGGACGGAGAACCTTGGAGTAGGACGCAGAAGTTTGGATGATAGACGCATTGTGAAAAAATTCGGGCTGATGGTGGGGTACACGATCCGTAAGGTACCTAGGTGTATGTGTATGCACGTGACTTCTGTCATGCATCACCGCCCAGCGTTATCGCGCTTCCAAGTACATGGTACCTACAGGATCCACAGAGGATCACTTCAGGTCACGTGCTCCACATAGGCCCCGCTCTAGGTATTCCCCGACTTGGAACTTGGAAGTCGACATGATCAACGCACTTCGGTTTTTGACCTCATGAACTTGAGATGGGAGTCGTGATCGACGATGAACAATTCATCGGTGGAGCTCACTGAAAATCCTCACATTCAAAGCCCTCAAAGAGTGGTGATCCCACTCAAACCGTAAACGTACGATGCTGCTGGCTGCGTGTGATGTGCGCCATGAGCTGTCGCCATCTCGGGAGTTTATGAACAAGGCATTGGAAGGCAAGTGAAAATGAGCAATGTGTTACTGTTCTGGACAGTCAGATGTCAGATGGCCGTCGATTCTCCCAATGAGAGACGCTCTGCCACAATTGTCGGTCCGAACCCCGCCCGGCTAACCGTCCTGTCACCCCTCAACTTCATTGAGATATTGTCATCACTACGTGATTGTACTTTATATTTGTGAGATATCATCACCAGTTGGAGTTCCGATAGCAGTCGGATTCCCTTGTCTAGGAAGGTAGTACGGACCCCTCTTGTCGTGGCGCCTTTGGTCTCGTGCTCTCTGGTGACTTTGAGAATCTTGAATAAGATCGCCTCTAGGCTCTCGAGTTCTGCACGACACAAAAATCTTCTTTCTAAGCCCGTCACCACCCCAATTTTGTTGCGGGATTCATCAGCTTTCCATCTTATAGCCAAGACACGTTGAATTGTCGAGCCGAAGCGTTCCAGCTATCAGTTACGAAGCGGTCATGGCAGAAAAAGATACGCAGCAAACGGCTGGGTCTGGTCAGATGGCACCCCAGCAGCCGCAACGACCACTGGCTGCAATTCCACTTCACCAGATAGTATATCAGGCGATGCTCAATGACTCGCAGACCACGCAGTCCACGCCCAACAGCTTGGCATGGCAGTTAGGCACCAGTGCGAATGAGCGTATGGGTCTGACAATGAGTCTGTATGTGGCACAATACGCTACCTATCGGGCCCTGTCATTTTGTTTTGCCAAACGGCCCTCACGATGCTACTCTTGTCGTCCAGACAGACTGCTCAGTGCTAACTTTCTGCAGCATTTCAAATATCACACTGGCAGATGAGGACACGGGTCATGTGATACCCGTCGGACTTGGCTGCAGCTTTGAAAAAGAGATGTTTCACAACTCACCGAGCAAGGTACATACAAAACTAGTCGCACTCTGCCATTCGTTCGCCAATTTCTTTTGCACTCAAAGGGCTGACCAAATGTAGGAGGCTTATGAGCAAGCCATGACCAACAAAATTGCGGCATTCTGCAAGAAGAGACAAGAAAACGAATCCAAAATTCAAAGCGAAGGCGGGACACCCAGGGCAAACGAGGATATAGTTCACCTGTTGTTGGCTTCCCAGCTAGCAGACCTGATCTTGTCAAGCATCTGACGGTGTCGCCGGCCAATCATCTTCGAGACGAACTTTAACTCAATAAGCTCTTAGCTGATAAGCTGTGATGAAATTGGAAGCTCAGGGAGTCAGGGCCTCAGGCGGGCCGCGAGCCGCGCCATGGAACATCTCAAGCAGACTACCAGGGGGCAGACGGCCCCAAAATTGCATTCCCGATCCGAGCTACTAACAATATCTATATGCCATGATTTTAATTTTTTCACACGTTCTCAGTTCCGTTGTGTGTTGTTCCTCTTTCTGCTCTTCGTCATCTAACGCCGCGCTGTGCAAATCTTTCGACATTACAAAGCCCGACCCGCGAGACCCGACCCGCGAGTCTCCATATTCCCATGGAATTCCTCTAAAACCTTGAACGCCATTCATTACTCGCCGGACATCTTTTGTTCTTTTTTCTTTCGTTCTTTACTGCCAAACCACCAATTATACCACCGAACCATGTTTTCCCAAAATAGTCTGCCTCTTGTCCAACAAACCCAAGTCCCACCAGCCATCGATTCGCTCCAGCGTCTTGCGTCGAGACTTGGCAATGAATTCCGAAAGTGGGCTTAGAGACCTAATCGCCACAGAAGGCTTTTTCCGAGGCGCGGCAGCAGGAGCGGGAGACAAGAGCGACACATCTTGGAGCGATGGTGGTGAACAAGCTCGAATAGGGGCTGCTTTTTCGCGCATCATTGTCGTGGGGACCGGTGGGGGAGAACGTGGACGGGCGAATTGCTGATCAGATCGAGGAAAGTTTATACCGAGGGCGTCTGGGCAGCTACTGAAGTTGCCCTCAAGTCGCGTCATCGGCCTCTGAGCCAATGCCATTGTACCGAGACTGGCGGCCTTTGGTAGCATTCGCGGAGGTGTAGCTGCCAAAGGTGGTGCCGCTGCCGCTGCCGTCGCGGCAGTTCTCCCTGGCTGTGTTGGTGCCCCACGGTCGTAACCTCATAGATGTTTCTGGCGATGAGCCAAGCCCATGGACTGCATGCTGGTGGCGCTGAAAAGGATGCAGAGGCTGAGGAGTAGCCCCCAGACGGCTTTGGTTTGGATGCAGGTTGCCCGGTCTGCATTCATGGTTTCGAATTGTCTGACGCCGCTCTGCTGGTAGAGAACTTGGAGGAACTCGGCCTTGTTATCGGTATTTTTCAAGGAGTGACAACTGGCGTGCCTGAGAGGGATCCCGATCAATGCTGCGACAATAACGTTGCAACCGCAGCAAAAAACCTCGCCAACTATGACGGGGATGATAAGACGCAGTTTGCCCATCCGGAATAGGATGAGCGTGATGGCGCTATACAGAACCATTAAGATAGCCTGGTGCAACGAAGGGGAAGAAGGAGTACCAAAATCTTTGATTAGCGTTTATTGCGAGTCTGCGAATTGCGAAAGTATGCCTGCAGCCTCGAGGCAGACAAAAATGGCTGTTATGATGAGTAGGCTTTTCACTTACAAGTGCAAGAGTAGCGGCCAAAGTCTTCGGTAGCTCTTTGCCGGGAACCATCATGTAAGATACATGACGGGCCGTCAGTCCAATAAGAATGATGAGAGCAACCACTTGCAAGGCCCTCAAGGCCATGAATATCATGTCCGAGGCACGCGAATTACGAGTCGCACTCATATTGACGCGATGTGAAACAGGAGCAGTCGTTGCAGTCGAGGTATCCAAATGCAGCCGAGGCCTAGACGCGCACCGTGGAGTGCGAAGAGGCAAATGCTTTGAATAGAACGGCAGAAGGGCCGGCGAAGAATCCGAGAACTGAATTTTGAGGTCCGGGAAAGTAGTCTGGGACAAGATAAAGATATAGGGAGTTCCTTTGGAAATATATTATGCGAGTGTGGCGAATACAAGATGTAGTCAAAAAAGGCGTGTTTTCTGACGGATGCAGTTCAAACTTCAGAATATCTCTTCACAAGAAAAGATTGATTATGATGTTGGGAGTCTGGTCAAAAAGATTTTCTAGTCCTGTCCACCAGGGGAAAGGGTTGCCTTTATATGTTTATATGTTGGAATCCTCAACAATATGAATTGCTCCGGCTCGAGATGACAAGAAATGTAAATGCAACGAATCCGAACTGTGGAAATTGAACAAGATAGAAAAGGTGAAGGACGAAAACGAGAACAGGCCACAAAGGAGAAAAAAGGGAACGCTCCGTTTGACGATGAAGATTTTCTGTGTAGAAGAGAAGGGGACCGAAACAGGATCAATGCAGACAAAGCTAGGGTTGTTATATATTCCCTTCGAAGAACTTCTTCGACATCCTGAACCCCCTTGTGACCCTTCGCCTGTGCGCATCATAAGACCGCGTCAGGGCACATCGGTGGCACTGCCTTGTGTCGTAGTTTTGTTTCTGTATCATGTTTCATGTCGTGAAAAGCGGTAAGCAGCTGGAAACTGCCTCCTTGAGATCGCCGATTCTATGTCAACAGTCAAACAGCCGCCACCTCATGTTCGCGATGCAAGGCACAGCAGGCGTTACGCGTATGAGGCGTACCTGAGACGCGGACCATCCAATTACAGCATGGCCGTCTTCCGGGCGCGTAACGCACAATTTTAGGTTGCCTGCGTTTTATGATTGTCGCATGCAGACTCCAGAGGCGTGGCAGTGGTAGGCGAGTGATTGGGTGAGAAGACTTCCGAGAAAATGCATGGCGCTGAATGGGTACCTAGGTACATGCATCAAGTGGGTGAGATGCATCATGCAGAAGAGTACCTAACCTATGCCATGAAACTGAAAGGCTAGTTGCGAATTTGTGCACCGTCCTGGAAAGGTAGGTAATTATTCTATGCATACGCCTTGTTACTTCAAGAACAAAGATAGTAGGTATGTACATAGAACGAAGAAGAGAACGGGAGAGCAGGGTCTGTGCCTAAAAAGCCACTTTAACGGTAGTTATGCCAAAGAATGTAAAGACTACATGAAATAAAACCATTTGCTGGTAAATGCATTCAGTAACGATCCTGTGCGCCCTCTATTATCTCGAGTTCGAGGACAAAGAAAAGATACAGCGGGCTGCGGAGGTGGAGGGTGTACATGCAAAAAGGCTCAGAAATACGTAGTCGTTGCCGAAAAGAAGCCAATAGTTCAATCGCGCAAACAGAACGACAAGTTACAACTGAGCTCAGCACAAAAGAAGTAAAATGCGAAGTCTGTCAAGATTGTATACGTAAATAAATTCGAAGTCAATTATCATGCGCCTAAACGCCTGTTTCGACTCTAGGGATCAAATGTACAGCGTAATGGCTAAAGACCATTTCTCAAGCCTAGTGTTGAAGTTCCAACTGCCTATGTACCAAGACACTCAATCAAGGTAACCTTCAAAATGTTTTTGATTTTCGAACATCTCACCCTTCCAAGCGTTCCATTGTGCTTGCTGTCTTGATCCAGTCCGAGGCGGAGAGAGCGCACCAAAGGCATTGCCGCCTGCACCTCCTGCGGGCGCGTCACCGGTTTCGTGGCACGTGTTGGCCATGGTGATCGGGTCGCTGGATGTCGCACTCAACAAACCCATGCCCGATTTGGTGCGGTGACTTGAGCAGGACGAGGAAAGTTTATACCGAGGGAGTCTTGGCAGCTACATACTGAAGTTGCCATCGCGTCGCTTCATCGACCGCTGGGCCAATGCAGTTGTACCGAGACTGGCGACCTTTGATGATACTCGCGAAGGTGTATCTGCCAATAGTGCTTCCGCCGCCACGGTTGTCCCCTCCGTTTGTGTTGGTACCTAACGGTCGTAACCTCTAATCGTCCATCTGGCGGTGACGCAAAGACACGAAATTAGTAGAGGAGGCAACGAAAAGGATGAAGAGGCCGATCATCAGCTTCATGATACGTTCGGTTTCGACGCAGGTTGCCCGGTCTGTGTTTTTTACAAGTTTAAACCGTTCCGGGCTGTTCTTCTGGTAGACGGCCTGGAGGAACTCGGCCTTGTTGTCGGTATTTTTTAAGGGATCGCAATCAATAGGGGCCTCAAAGCACCATATGAATATCGCGGCAAGCGCGTTGTATAATGCCCAACTAGCATCGAGGCGCCTGGGGATACTAGCAGGCAGCTTGGAGGTCCAGTATAGGATGTACGCGATGACGCAATACACAACCATTATGACAGCCTGGTACAACATAGGCGAGGAGAAAGAACCAAAATGGTTGATTAGCGTCTATAGACTATTGCGAACCCGCCAATTGCGCGAGGCAAACAAATCAGCAAGTGGAATGAGCGGTGGCTCTTCACTTACAAAAGCAAGAATAACGGCCAAAAGAGGCGGTACATGAAAGCCCGGAGCCTTCATGTAAGAGACGTGACGGGCCGTAATTGTAATCATTGTGATGAGAGCAGCCACTTGCAAGGCCCGCAAGATCGTGTATATTATGACTCGGGCGCGCGAAGTAGGAGGCTCACAGTGCTCACTCATCTCGACGCGACATGAAACAGGAGCAGCCATTGCAGTCGAGGTATCCAAACGCAGCCGAGACCTAGACGCGACCCGTGCAGTGCGAAGAGGTAAATGCTTTGAACAGAACGGCAGCAGAGCCGGCAAAGAATCCAAAGGCTAAACTTGGAGGCAGAAGATGGTAGTCCGGGACAAGCTGTAAATAAACGAAGTCCCTTTCCGATGTATGTTACGCGAGTGTGGCGGATGCAAGACGTAGGCAAAAGACGTGTGTTCTGACGACGCACATCGAAATTATCCTTCCACAAGAAAATAATGATGTTGACGCTGGGAGCTTGCTCTTCCTTTCATAATGCCCCCATCAGGGAACAGCTGTTCTTTAAATGCTGAAACCCCCAACAATACGCATCGCTCAAGATAACAAGGAATGCAAATGCAACGATCGAGTCTGAACCGAACCCAAAACGGTAACATGAACAAGATAGAAGTAGATGAAGGACAGAAAAGAGAACAGACCACAAAGAAGAATGCAGCAAAGAATAAAAAGAGAAGCGCCGTTTGACGATGAAGATCTCTTGCAGAAGAGAAAGGCGCCAAAATGGGGCCAATGCAGACAAAGCTCGGGCTGAGCCTGTTACCTTGCTATAGGAATGTATTCCCTTCGAAGAACCCTTCGACATCCTAAACCATGTGGCCCGCGCCTGTGCGCATCAGTATCAAGACCGCGTCAGGGCACATCGGTGGCACTGCCTCGTGGGTGTTGTTCCTGCATCCCGTTCCCTGTCGTGAACTTTGAAGAGCGGCAAGCAGCTGAAAGCCGCCCCCCTCTAGATCGTCGAGTCTATTCCAGACAGCCGCCACTCCATGTTCGAGATACAAGGCACAGCCTACAGGTGACAGCAGGCTTTCAGATGTCCCGAGACGCGGCCGTCTCTCGGGCGCGTAACGCACAATTTTAGGTTGCCTGCGTTTTTGAACGATTGTGTGACAAAAGCTTGGAACAAGCGCAGGTTGTGGGGGGTTTTGGTCGCATCGCGCGTGGCATTGGTCGGCGAGTGATTGGGTGATGATGATTCCGGGAGGTATGTAAGATGCTGTCGGAAAGCAGGCAACAAAAGGTAGAGGTACTGTATGCAACCCCAAAACGTCTAACCAGGTTATGCCATAAAAAGGCAAATTGCCAAGTTCTGCACTTGAGCTTCATGTACACATGTAACGCATTCTATGTCTACGTCTTGTTAGATGTTCAAGAACAAACAAAGAAGAACGAAGAAGAGAACGGGAGACCAGGGCCTATATACCATAACAACGCTGCAACATACATAGCCATGTCAAGTACATTGCCATTTAGAAAGGCATGCTGCTTACTTAAACACATTCCATGTCGACCCTCTGCGCCTCTATTCTCACCAGGTCGACGATAAGAGGAAATAACAGCGGAGTTGAACATATAAAATGACTCAGAAAACGGCGTGGCGATGCCGCAAAGAAGTCAATTCTCCAGTTGTGCATAGAACAACGATCAAGTTGCGCGCAAGAGAAGAGCAAAGCCATGCCATTGTAAAAATTACACACGTAACTACATTCCAAATCAATTATCATACGCCTATACGCCTATCCAGAGTCCAAATATACAGCGTAATGGCTAAGATATGCTCTTCTACACCACTCGCCAGCCAACCATTCTGAACCCTAGTATTCTAGCTGCCTACCAAGCAAGATACTCAATAATCAATTAAGGCAGCCTCATCCTGGGACCTGCTTTCGTTTTCGAACACCTCACACCTTCAAAGCGCGTCAATGTGCTCGCTGTCTTTCAACCAGTCGAGAGGGCGGGGCACTGCTTTTGCTTTTCAAGCATTTCACTATGCTTGCTATTTTTCCAGTCCAGAGGCGGAGGACAGTCGGGAAGTGCATGCATAGTCGCTTAGCCAAGTAGATCGCCTGATGCTGATCCATCGTTTCCTGCGGATTGAGAGTTGGATGCTGGCGCTCCCCAAATACCAGCACTGCTCTTCTCCTTGGCCAATTGACCCAATGCTGGCGCTCCCGAGGGCTTGTCCGACTTTTTCAACCCTGAGCTAGCCTTTCCCCAGAGTGCGCCAAAGGCATCGCCACCTGCACCGGCTGCGGGTTTGGCACTCGGACTCATCACCGGTTTCGTGTTGGCCATGGTAGTCGGGCCGCTGGATGCCGCACTCGACATGCCCATGCCCTGTAGGCTGTGTTGACTTGAGCTGGACGCGTGTGCCTGGACGCCGCCGAAGTAATTGGGCCCTGATGGGACGCCCGCTGGCATGGGCGGTTGCGCTTGTGCCGCTGGTGGTGCAAAAGCAGAGTAGTTGATGCCTGGAGTAGCAGTGGCGCTGGGAGCTGGCGAGATGGAAGATGCGCTGACCATCTGGGTGAGATTGGCCGTCTGAGGAGCCGAGACTGGTTGAGGGGCTGCAAAGTGCGCCGTCGACGAGGCTGTGAAAGTAAGAGGTGCGGAGAGAGGCTGTGCTGAATTCGAAGACGCAGGAGCTGCAGACTGGAAGTCGTCAAACTCGTCATCGTCGTTGGCAGAGACGGCGTTCTTGCCACCAGACGGCCCAGCCGAATCAGCTAGACCAAAGCTCGAGGTGGCCGCAGAGCCAGTCGTCTGCACGGGGTCGTCAAAGGAAAACAAATCAACTTCAGGCTCTTTCTTCTTTGGCGGCTTGGCGGGTGCTTTCTGCGCGGAGGCGGTTCGTTCTGTTCTGCGGCCGGGCCTAGAAGAACCAGAGGGTCTGACTCCTTCGTCGAATTCGTCGTACGCTTGGAATTGATCGGATCGGCTGCCACGGCCACCACTACCGCTTCCACTACCACTACCGCCACCGCCAGACTCGCGGTATCCATCCGTCTCGCCGCCGAAACCACCGCCATCTCCGTAGACACCACCACCGGAGAAGCCACCGTAATTTGCAGACTCGCTACCAAATCCGCCATATCTGCCACCAGAGCCCCCCGAAAAGCCGTTCCCGAACGTCATGCCGCCCTCGACACCGGTATACTTGTTTTTCGATGCCCTTGCCTTTTTGCGTTCAGAACGGATGCGCTCGACGTCGCCGAGCATCTCGGCCAGTTCCTTCGCTCGATTCCGCACGTTGATGCCTTGGTCCTTGCCATTCTGATCGATGAAGTGGAACTGCCGCAGCATTTTGAGAAGAGCAATGTGGCCACGCGCATCATCAATGACCCTCTCAGAGCCATGCTTGATGAGAAACTCGAGTAACTGCAAAGCCTTGTAGATCTGCCGCCACTCTTCGGCGGATTTTTCGGTAAATCGACGATAGATCATGGGCATGATCTCATTGAGCGTTTGACTGGGGAGAGAATAAGTCAGTATATGTTTGCCTTGAGTAGTTGGTTCGCTGGCGTACTAGCTGAAGGTGCCGTTGGCAATCTCTTGCATCAAGGTCGATGAAGCGCCCCAAGGCTCATTGTTTGTAGCTTCTCGGACCTATGGCGACCGCGTTAGAAGATTGACTGGGCACAATCAGAGGTTCGCGAGGATAAAACTTACCTTGGACTCCATCTCCGTGTAGTTCATCACAGCTGCCGACATTTCATGTGAGAGACGTTCTTTCGTAGACGAGATGGCGATTCCTACCATTTTGGGCTTTGCGGAAGCCTGCCTTGAGGTCGTACAAGGTCAGGTTGGAGACTGTGCTCTTAAGATCGTTGAGATTGAGATCCATTTTGAAGACCGAAACCGACAAGATACCGTCTGTGTGTCGAGATTGTGGTATGGTCTCAGGGGATGAGGGAAGCCGAGCCGTGCATACGATGGACGTGGCCGATTCAATTGACGCGGCAAGTCAGAGCCCGACATCCGGCACAAAGCTCGTCACTCGGAACCGTGGCCCCACGGCTCGAAGGAATCATCACGTGACGAACGTCATCGATGGATTCATGAAGAATACTTTGACACTTCTTTGCTATTTAATGTTATTGGCAATTCTTGATTTCAGCTTATTAATGCCGGGTTTCATAGAGAAGGGTGGTGGGCACGAATGAGTCTATCAATAATTCTCAGGTAGGTACACTTGAACGTGCAATGCGCTCTTCCAGGCGGTAACCATGCACGAAGCAGTGACATGCAAGGACTAGGATATCAAATGTCACTATGTAGCAGTACGTGCCTGACAAGATTGAATTGCCGGAAAACTTCAGAATTGGGTTTAACTCTTGGTGAGGAATGTCTGCTATATGAAGGGTATACACAAATCCAAGAAGCGGCTACACCACTCCAAGGCTGCAAGTGATTCTCCATGCTCGACCATCGAAACTCATCTATACGACTTACCAACACTGCTTGGTGCATCTAGGCACTACTTCCTGTACTCAGGCCTTTAAGACCTCCCCGAAACTCAAAAGACCAAAACAAAAACTCCAAAGCCATGCATGTACATCCATCGAAATATGAGTATCCGCTCAAAAAATGGCCGAGAAAAAAAAAACAAAAGAAAAGAAGACCAACTTCGAGAAGTGAAAACAACAGTCTGGTATCACGATGATACACAGACCCAACAACAAACCCCATTCACTCAGGGTACACCCTCCAATGTAGTATACTACTCCAACTCCAGTCCAAGCCACTTCTTGAAATACTCGCAATTGCTAGGCCCTACCGGCCCTCCTTCTTCGCAAAACGAAAACACGGGACACTTCCCACAAGGAGCCTCCGTATAAGGACTGATATACGGCTCCGGCCCCCCCTCCCGGCCCGTCGGATCATCCCGCCCAGCCCAGTTCTCAGTGGACTGCTTGGCGATGCGCGAGACGCGATAGCCCAGCTTGCCGGCGACCTTGACCGGCTCGATAAGGTTATCCCACACCAGGACATCCACCAGCTTCCGCACATCGTCCTCAGACAGGATAGTGTTATTCGTGATACCGCTGCTCGAGAGCAACCGGGCGATATCTCGTACGGTCGGATAGCCAGTGTACCCAGCCGGGAGGGGCAGCCGCACCGGTTCTAGTTTTCGCGTCGTCGCCCCAGGGGCTATCTTGACTGCCTTGGAGGGCGGTTTACTCATTTCGCTTGCGTCTCTCTTCTTGCCCTTGTCTACTGCGCCCTTGACGACACCTTTCCGGGGGGTCTGGCTTCGTGATGCGGCAGGAACGCCGTGCGAGCTTAGGTATCCGCTCTGGCGCTTTACGAAATCAAAGACCACGCGCTGTAGTTCCTCGATGAAGGCCTCGTCGAGGTTCTGGTCCGTGTACCAGGGTCCTCCGGTGGCGCGATCGCTCGGTCGGATGGATGCCTTGATGAACATCTTCTTGTTGGGGTGCTCGACGTTTTTGAAGGGTGCGATGAGACCGATAGTCTGGAGCTGCTTGAGGGTGTTTTTTAGGACCGAGTCGTGCATGTTGAGGCGCTTTTGGAGTGTTTGTGACCAGACACCGTCGCCGCCGGAGTCGTCGATTAATGAGTAGACCATGACTTGTTCGTCGGTTGTGCATTTCTTGTACCTGACAGACGGGGAAGAGGGAGCACACTTCTGTTAGCTGATGGGACATCTTGACGGAAGATCATGTAGGACACCTGCAGCGTCATAGCCAAGGGATATCCCTCCTCTCTCGCTCTCTCTCTCTCGCTCGCTCTCTCTCCCACGCACACACACATTGACTGCCTCTCCTCTTCTTCTACAACATCAGCAAGTTCGCAAGGGAAAAACTCACTTATGAGCCTCCTGCGCATCTCTCCACTTCCAAAAAACCTGCCCACTCGCCTCCCTCATCGTAATAAACAACTTGTCATCACTCAGCGACTGCACCACCCGCGCCAACAGCAAAAGATCCTTGTTAGGAATCACATCCAGTCTCAGCAAGTCATCCTGCGAAAACATGTGACTATCCGGGCCGAATTCTTGACATCGTTCGTAGAGCGCTTCTTTCCACACGCTGAGTTTGGCGGTGCCGGCAGCGTCGCCGTTGCCTGCGGCGGAAGCCGCTGAGGCAGGCATTTCGGGTTGCTTTTCCTATTCAACTCGTAGATAGTAGGGCTTGATCGATGCTGGAGGGGAGGTAAGCTGAGGGAGAGCTTGTTGTCGGCGCAAAAATGGACACAAGGCCACGGAGGAGGAGTGAGAAGCAGTCCGGTGGAGGTTTTTTTTGGTTTAGTGCTGCGTATGTTCAAGTGTGAAGAAAGAGCACAGTAAGAAATGTTTCATGAAGAGGACACGCCTACTGGAAGACAATTCGATTGTGCGGTTGGTGTCGGGAATTTGGGTCGGTGCAAGTCGAAAGTCACTAAATTCTGGGCCCCGCGTTTTCGCAAAAGTTTCTGTTGCGCCGTAAGGCTTTCGGAGCTCGGAAGAATATCGGCATCTGCGCCGCTGCCGCTGGGATGGGATGCCACTATGGTGACTGATGATGCCAGTGTCTGTGATCAGCGATCAATATCACTGATGTGATGACAACTGATGATAACAAAGAAAGCCTTTCTGTTGCACAAAAAGTAGGCGCAGCCGTCTGGCCACTGATTTGTGCTATGGAGTAGGTAGAGTCTAGACAGAACCCATACCCTACGATACAGCCCCTAGCTAACTGTGCGTCAGAGGCTCAGAGCATTAGCTACGTACCTGAAAAGCAATGTCTGCGCAATTTCCGTCCTATTGAAGCTAATTTGGGTATTGGTGAATCTTGGGTACACATGATTTGGGGTTCGAACTTGCGATTTCGCGCAGATGGGAGTTGCAGGATTTGGTGTAATTCTCACGAGCTCATAACTCTGGCGGAGTCTATGTACTCCGTACGGCGTATTGGAAGAAGATCTACGGAGTAGGCTCTAGCTATAATAAAGAACGGGAACATTCTACCGGGTTCTATGAGGCTCCACGAGGGAATGACTGCAATCCAATTTCTTAGGCTCAATAACACCTTCTCCCTATTTATAGCGATTTCTGTGACCGTCAGTGACGTATAACCCCCTTTCTTCCTGCAAACGTCTCCAATTCCAGTTGAACATGAGGTCGTCCGCCCCGGAGCCTCCGCAGCAGCCACCAGGGCGGTCACCAGTTCCCCCAAGTCGTCTTCCAGACCCGCCAAAGAGTTGAAAGTTGAAAGCACAGTAAAAAATTCGCGGGTGTCGGACCTGTCCTTTCAACTTTTGAGCGAGTTGGGACACGACTTGGGTGACACCGGTGACTGCCCTGATGGCTGCCGCGGAGGCCTGAGCCCTTTCTCTAGTAGCCTTTCATAGATGTCAATCGCGTGAAGAAGAGTAAGATTCGTCCGCCTCAGTTCGAGACGAATGAGGGAAATAAAATACAGAAATTCCTAAAGACCAAAAATCCATACCAGCTCGCACATAAACAAACCCCGGAATAGTCCATATCAATCAAGCCAAGCCTATTGTGTCTTGCGCCAAAAACGCCCCGTCTGGCCAGTCATTCCAGAAGTCTACTGTTGCCTTTTATCCAGCGTAGTTCGAGCTCAGAGAACGACGGTTGACAAACAACCGCATCGCCGTCTAAATCCGTGGGACCACCGTTCTCTGTTTGTAAATCTCACCACCTAGCTATTTGGTGGATGGTTCACCTCCCGCCCCGTCTTCCTTCTTTTCCTGTGTATCCACCTGCGAATCCTCTACTCCTACAGGCTTCTCAACTTTCACCTCAGTGACAGGCTCGCCCCTCTTGGCTTCTTTCGTCTGGTCCGTATCAGAAACGGTGTTTGCGGGCTCTGATGGGGGAAGCTCTTTGGGAGAGCTCACTTTAGGAGAGTACTGCGGAGAATACTGTGGAGAGGACTGAGGAGAGGGCCGTGGAGAGGGCTTCTGAGGGGAGAGCTCTCTATGCGATACCTCTTGAGGGGAGGACTCGGTAAGAGAGGGTTGTGGGGGAGAGGACTTTGAATGTGACACTGTTGTGTCTTGGGCCGTCTGTTCTGCCTCCTTGGGTGTCTCCTTGGGTGCCTCCTTGACTGCCTCCTTGACCGCCTCCTTGGATGCCTCCTCGGGTGCCTCCTTGGGTGCCTCCCTGGGTGCATCCTTGGTCGACTCCTTGGCTGCCTCCTTGGGTGACTCCTTGGGTGACTCCTTTGCTACCTCTTGAGTCGACCCAGGTTCCATGTCCTCCATCTTGATGGCCATCTCGTCCGCGACGGCCTCCTTGGTGGTTGCAGCTTCCCCAGGTTTCTCGTTCGCGGTGGCTTCGGTCACGGCGGCCTCATCCGAAGCTTCCTCGTCCACGGCCATGTCGACGTCCATCATGTCAACGTCGCCATCGGAGTCGTAATTTTGCTTCTCCGGCTCAGGACCGGCTTTACGTTCCCCGGGAATGTCAACTACAAGCTCCTGGACGGCATTGACGTCTTCGATTGTATCGTCGTTGACGTCATGGCCGTCACGACCATCTTGACCGTCAGGAGCATCATGAGCGACATGGTTATGATGAGCGTCAAGATTTTCTGCCTCAGGTTGCTCCATGTCGACGTCCTCGGGCTCAAGCCTTGGCGATTGACTGCTGCTCTTCTCTGCCTCCTCGGTCTCCTTGAAATCGGTGAAGACGCGCTTGGTACTACTGCTTCGAGTAGCCCCATTGGCAGACGCCATCTCATCGTCGTCGCTGGGTTCAAACTCGGCCCCGTTCTCTATGTGCTTGTCCCAGCGATGTTCAGACATCCGCACATCCTTATTCTCATCTTCGTCCAGATCATCCAACTCGGCTTCCTCCTCGTCCGTCATGCCGCCAAAAGGCCTTCTCGGTACATCTTGCATTTGTACAGAGGGAGCCGGTCCCGTCTGGCGGAGGTTGTCGATAACGGCTGCCGTAATCTTTTCCAGATAGTCTCTGCTATTTGAATTCTCCATATTGGAAGATCGGACATTCAATTCGAAATCGGGCGCGTAGTACTTTAATCGAGTTAGTGTATAGTGCTTTGAAGAGGACGCGACTCGAGAGAGCTCACCTCGTAGTATTCGTTGTACGGAAGTACTCTGTCCATATCTTGACCGACTAAAACACCAGTCTCGTATGCCCATGTACGGGCAACGTTTCTCATGGTGTAGCCACCACCGCCCAAGACCAAAGTCGGCAGACCAAAACTTTTGACGTAGTTTACGCAATTGGCGTGGCCGTCCATGCTGAGGTTGAAGCAACCAAGACGGTCGCCGGAGAGACTGTCACCTCCGCACTGGAGGACTACGGCGTCGGGCTGGTAGTACTTCATCACGTTCTCAATGACTGGCTCAAAGATGGACTTGTACGACTCATCCGTGATGCCGTCGCGGAGCGGAAAGTTCACCGAGTAGTTCTTGCCTTGCCCGATACCGATGTCACGGAGTTCTCCGGTGCCAGGAAAGTACTCGCCATATTTGTGGAACGAGACTGTCATGACTCGGTCCGTGGTGTAGAAAGCTTCTTCGACACCGTCGCCATGGTGAACATCGATGTCGATGTAAAGAACACGTTTCATGAATCGGAGGAGCTCGAGAATGCCCAAAACAATATCTGTATGAGTGTCAATTCGGTGCATCAAAGACGAAGGGGAAGACAATTGGATGCCGTACCATTGACGTAGCAGAAACCGCTAGCTTCGCACTTCTTGGCATGGTGCAAACCACCAGCCCAATTCACCGCAATGTCGCATTTCTGTCGGTTCAGACGAGCAGCGCCTTCCATACTGCCGCCAGCGCTGATGCCACAGAACTCAAAGAGCCCGTCGAAAACAGGGCAGTCATCACCGACATTGTATTTGCCCTGTTCGCGCATGTAACTGTCCATATTATCCGGAGTGACTTTTTGTAGAAAATCGATATAGTCATCGGTGTGAAATTGAGTCATCTCGCCTCGACTGGCAGGTTTGGCGCGCTTGAGATAAGTCAGTAAGATACCTTGTTGGCGATGGGACGGATCGTCCCAGGCTGCAATACTCACGTAAATCTCCATCTTCAAGTATAGATTATACTGCATAATCAAACTATGGGCCAGACGTATCCTGTGAGGCTTCATAGGATGCCCAGTGACATATGCATAGTTGCCGATATCTGAATCGTAGAAGTAGGCAACTTTCTTGGGTGAAGCCTGTCCGAGGGCCATGGAGCCCAGCGGCAGCTGCGCATTGTTGGAATGCACCATCGCGAGCAAAGAGAGCGGAATTCCTGAATTGAAGAATATAAGAACTCCCAAGTTGAAAAGCAAATTGACAAATCGCTGGCACGAAATATCAAAGGGTGTCAAGTCCTCCCTCAGAGAGGAAATAACATGTCGAGAGTACGAATACCTAGGTGGGAGAAATGCGGCTGAGAGCGGAGCGTCGCAAGAAAGTCGCGAGATGGCTTGGCACTTTTAGGTATTAACCGCAACCCAGGGAAGAAGGGGTACGTACATTAATATGGGGACCGGGGCCGGAACCAACGCCAGAAAGCAATCGGCTATGCTTCACGTGACTCGCCTTACTCAGCCTGTCACTTCCGCGCAGGCTGCCGATGCTGCGTCAACGCGGGCCGAACAAAGCTCAAAGCTGCTGGACCAGACTTCACACACAGCCAGCTTTCGTCGAGATAAAACACTTTGGTCTCTCGACAGTGGTCCTTCTTTTTCTCCTTACTTTTCAAGTTTTGGTCAATTCTCTACTATTCTCTAGATCTCCCGCAATGGAAAGATACAGGAGTCTACTCACTGGCGGTGGTATGGGCATGGGAGCCGCTGCCCCGGGCACGGTAAGTGCAGCTTCCAGGTTGACTGAACTAGCTACGGTGTGAAGAAGTTTTGCTGAGAAGTATCACTGCAGGACAATGCGAGCCTTATAGACAACTCCGAGACGGTGTACATTTCCTCATTGGCGCTTCTGAAGATGTTGCGGCACGGCCGCGCCGGTGTGCCCATGGAAGTCATGGGTCTCATGCTGGGAGAATTCGTGGATGACTTCACGGTCAAGGTCATGGATGTCTTCGCCATGCCTCAGAGTGGTACAGGAGTCAGTGTCGAAGCTGTCGACCCTGTCTTCCAGACCAAGATGATGGACATGTTGCGACAGACGGGACGGTAAGGCTCTGTTGGGGATCGGCCCGAAAACGGCCACAAAGGCATGCAGACGTTTGAGCTGACACTCTACCTGTGCTGTAATAGACCCGAATCAGTTGTTGGCTGGTATCACTCACATCCCGGCTTCGGCTGCTGGCTCTCTTCGGTGGACATCAACACCCAGCAGTCCTTTGAGCAGCTTAACCCTCGCGCTGTTTCCGTTGTCATCGACCCCATCCAGTCCGTCAAGGGCAAAGTCGTCATCGATGCCTTCCGTCTCATCAACCCACAGCTCCTAATGATGGGACAGGAACCCCGACAAAGCACCAGTAACTTGGGCCACTTGAACAAGCCGTCCATTCAGGCACTCATCCACGGACTGAACCGACACTACTACTCCATTGCCATCAACTACCGAAAGACAGCCTTGGAAGAGAACATGCTGATGAACCTTCACAAGCACGTATGGACCGAGGCATTGGAGATGAACGATTTCCGATCCGAGGGCGACAAGAACAAGCAGCGACTGCAAAAACTGGTCAGCTTGGCGGACGGATACGAGAAGCGAGTCAAGGAGGAGACTGAGCTGACCAAGGAGCAACTCAAGACTCGCTACGTCGGCAAGCTCGACCCAAAGAAACACTTGGAAGATGTTGGTCAGGAGTTGATTGAGGATAACATTGTGGCTGTATCTAGACAATTGATTGACAAGGAGGCCACGATGCCCAAGAAGGAGGGGGCGACTGCGCCAGCCAATGGCGAAGGAATGGACACTGAGGAGGTGTTATAGAGACCGTCTTTCTTCTTATCTCACGATCTGACTACACAAATTCCGCGATGGGGGACTAAATGGGCGTACCATTGTATGTAACCTTGTTTGGCATCATTTTGGCGTTGGGGTCAACTGGCATATAAACAGACTCGAGAGACCCGCGGCCTGCACAAGACAAGTTAGGCAGAAATCACAGGGTCTGGCTTGAACATGGCAGCTCTGTCAAAGTGTACGTCATCCACACCTCGTTGATTGATTCACACACGGAGCACATGGGTAGTTCAAACATACTTTGTAGAGACGTATGTGCAAACCTCGCTATGAGCATACTCCGCAGCAAGCAGCAGTCTGGCTACTGGGTCGTCAAGAAGTCGCCAAAACGCTAGTGTTCTTCACGCAGCGCAATTTGAGTATCCAGCTGGCGGGATTTAGACTTGCCTACCTAATAAATGTAGTCGGTCAGCGCTCGGGATGGTGATTAGTTACAGATGTAGGTAGGTGTTCGTCTGACCCGCCGCCCGCGACTTCTTACTTTAGCCTGTTGGGACTCGGGAGCTTCGTTGAGAAAGACGCCACGGATTTCAGCGCTGCCTGACGTTGCTCTGATCGGCAATTGGGAAAAGAAGCTAAGCTCGGCGAGTCTCCGACTCTCTAACCCTCCGTAGAATCGTAATAAGGGACCTTTCATGCTTGTTACGGGCCACGGCTCTTGTCGTTGTCTCGGGTCGGTTCAAACTTTGGGAGAACTCCCCTCTCTGCCTTGCGGTTCTGCCTTGTTTCCATATGGCGCAGAGTCTGGATCACGGCGACGGAGCTGAGAGCACGTATTGCCGTCATCTCATGCATGCGGCTTGGAAAGAGAGCCCCTGACAAAAAGTTTCGCATGACGGCCTTTGTCAAGGCAAGCCGAGTTCACATTGTGATTGGCCCTCCGCAGAGGGTGGGGCGAGTCAATCCCAACCTCCCAGGAACAAATTGAATTGACTTCACTGATCAGACAGTTATTTACGTACCTAAGGTAGGTACCTATCGTCGTTGTGTGCAATGCCAAGGAGACCCAAGCTTCAACAGTGACATGCCGAAAAAGCATGATGGATCTGGCGAGAGAGATGGGGCATCGTCGTCGTGCGCAGATTGTCGAGTTTCTGGCCCCATGCCCCAGAGCCCAGAAGTTGCAGGCTTTCCTTCCCTGGTCGACGTGCAACAAGAAAGTGGGACAGGGATCTGCAGAGTCCAGACCCGCAGCCTTTTTTGCTCTTATGGACCCTCCGCGTCAAGCGCAAGATATGATTGGCTACACTACCGGACTAGGGTCGTCTGGGATCGATTCTACCCATGACGTAGGTGTCTGGTGTCTGTCCGTCATGCGTGATGGCCAAGGCGCCAGGAACGGACCAGGTTGGGTGGGGCTCTCAAGTCGATCTGACGAACGAGGGCAAGAACAGCGCGAGAAAGAAGGGTTTTTTCCTCCGTGGTGAAGGCGGGTTGTCTCTTTTGCTTGACCACGTTGTTCGGAGTACATACATATCTACGTGCGCGAAGAGGGGGCCCAAAATCAGCCTTCTACGGCTTTACGGTCGCGTCTTCGACAAGCCATGCGAGCTGGAACGATGCGGCGGCCGGGTTGATATGATATGGGGTGTTGGGTGTGTGCCCGTGAGTGGTGACAGCATTGCTCTCGATGAGGCAACTTTTTATTTTAGGCAAGCCTGGCTTGGGCTGGACCGTCTGGGGAGATGACACAGGCCACAGGCGGCGCTGGTGACCTCATGTACTCCGTAGTGCTCGTGCAGCTGTCAAGAAACCCCCCACATAGACCCCCGAGGCATCGAGCAGGGAAATCAGGTCTGGCTGGACCACCCGCACTCGCCCCCAGCAGAGAACGACCGCTGCTGTTGCAGGATTCCGTCAGCAACCGCCTTTCTTCCTCTTCCACCCACAACTTCTGCTTTCCGCTGCTCTCATCGCATCTCCGGACCGTACCGCTGCTGCAAATCTGTTCTTCCTTCGTTTGTCCAGTCCTTCGAAAAATCGACAGTCGTCCATACTTTCAACCCTCGGAACTGCCTCCACCCGGACTCAATTCGAGCTGCGACATCTGTTTCGCGCACCCCGTCTCTTGTCCGCAAAACCCCGCTTCTTTCATCGCAGGTCCTCGCCTGGCAGCGCCTCGCATACTCTAGTTGAGTTGGATGGTGGTATTGGATTCGTCTTGCTTATCCAGGCCTTCTGGACGACTCTGGCCGCCGAAATTGCAACGCGGTTCTCTCGGAGCGCGGACCCTTTTACACACATTTACGCAGTTGCCTTCCGTGCTTTGACAAGGTCGCCCGCCGGCGTCTTCCTTGTTTGACGGCAGCCATGTCGACAATTCAGCAACTCAAGAACTTTATTCGCCATGGTATGTGTTTCACGCGGCAATGAGTCCTCTAGTTTGATTACTGGACTCATTTGTCCATTGCCACAATACACCGTCAAAAACCCACACCCAGTTCCAGTTTTCCCAGCCCTCACTAGCTATGACGACATATGACGCCTTTGTGCATGAGAAATTTCTGACCATTCGGCGTCATAGGCAAACAAGCACGTAGTGTGCATTTGAATGAAGAGACTCTTCGCAAGGATGACCTGGTAGCCGCCCATCCGCCACCACAGCCCACCAACGACAAGAACGTGCATATCTCAGATCCTTCACTACACCAGCATGTTCCTACCAAGGAGCTGCAGGAGGCTTATTCTGAAGCTCCTGGAGATGGTGCGAATCGCGCTGCCCAGGCAGCCCATGCCGCCGCCCATCGAGTCGAACCGGGCCAAGACGTGCAGGACAAGTCGAAAACCACAAGCACGAAACGTGTCGATGACGCCAGCCTCGCGAAACTGGTTGCTGAAGAAAACGCAAGCAAGAGTAAATTCACAAGGTATCCTGGCTTGGAACGATGGGAGTTGCTGGAAAAGATGGGCGACGGCGCGTTTAGTAATGTATATCGCGCCCGTGACTTGCAAGGCGACGCTGGCGAGGTTGCCATCAAAGTCGTTCGCAAGTACGAAATGAACAATTTACAAGTAAGTCTTGTGTTGCGTTGAGTGAACAATTTTTTTTTGGTTATTCTTATTTTTCTGCCTGCTCCTCTATCAGCTTTCCCTCTTCTGTCAGCCGGTATCTTTCTGCCTGCTTCCCCTCGTCCCCGTGTGCTATTTTTGTAAAGCCATTGATTGCGTGGATTGTGCGTTTGCGAAATTGTGCTGCTTTCTATTGCGCGACTTCGCGTTACGTTTACTATCGAACCGTTACCAACCAAGAGGGGTTCACTCCCCGAATAGGGTGACAAGCATTTACATCCGGACTTCAAAAAGGTCCCGAAAGCAGCAGAGGTGCGCAAACAACCAATCTCCTCGCGTCTCTTGCCTACACGACACATTTTCGATTCACCTTTCCTATCTCTCTTTCTTTTTGTTGCGATCCGTGCTGTATCACGGAGTGTTTTGTCAAGTCCGAACATGATGACTAACCTGTTTTCGTTGTTGTTTTGTTTTTGCGTCTGTCGTGCAGAGGTCCAACATTCTGAAAGAAGTTCAAATTATGCGCCAGTTGGATCACCCCAATATTGTCAAGCTGATTGACTTTTCCGAGTCAAAACAGTATTACTATATTGTCCTGGAGCTTGCTCCGGGTGGTGAACTGTTCCACCAAATAGTTCGCCTTACTTATTTTAGTGAAGAGCTATCCCGACATGTCATTATTCGAGTTGCTAGAGCCCTGGAATATTTGCATGAGGAGAGGGGCGTGGTGCACCGGTGAGCACGTCTTCCGCACATTTCCCATGTTCTCCTTACATCTCATCTGATTTTGCCCACCCTGTCTGACTTGTCATATCTAACCACGTCATCATAGGGATATCAAACCGGAAAACATTCTCTTTTATCCCATACCGTTTATCCCGTCCACGGTTCAAAAACCCAAGCAGCCTGGTGACGAAGACAAAGTAGACGAGGGCGAATTCCTTGCTGGGCGAGGTGCTGGAGGCATTGGTGAGATCAAGATTGCCGATTTCGGCTTGTCGAAGATTGTGTGGGAGAACTCGACCATGACACCTTGTGGAACCGTTGGCTACACGGCGCCTGAGATTGTCAAAGATGAGCGGTACTCCAAGGCGGTGGATATGTGGGCTTTGGGATGCGTGCTATATACCCTCCTCTGCGGCTTCCCGCCGTTTTATGACGAGAGTATCGAAGTGCTCACGGAAAAGGTCGCCCGGGGACAGTACACATTTTTGTCACCGTGGTGGGATGGAATTTCAAGTTCGGCAAAGGACCTGATTACCCATCTCCTAACGGTTGACCCAGAGAAGCGCTTCACCATTCGCGAGTTCCTCGCTCATCCGTGGATCATGGGCACCGGACCGACGCCACAGGAAGAGAAGAAGAGGTCGGAAGTTCTCCGTGCATTTGACCCCAGCAAGTTTGAAGCCAAGAGATTTGATTTCCGATCACCCGGTGCTGTCAACTTGCGGGAAGTCTTTGACGTCAGTTATGCCGTTCATCGCCAAGAAGAGGAGGGCAAGCGCCGAGCTCAGATCGGAGCCAGGGCTGGCGGCATGGGCAAGCCACTCGGGGGACTCAACGAAGAAGATGAAGACGACGAGGAAGCAAATCAAGCACCACAGGCGGCTGATGAGCACGCTGCTGCACAAAGTAAAACTGGAACACACTCGCTGGAGCAGAGCATGCAAAACACCAACCTTCGCGATCAAGAAGCCCAGACCCGTGGGCGGGAGCGAGAGCGAGAGCGAGAGCGCGACAGAGCCAAAGACAAGGGCTATGGGCAGCACTCGGCGGCGGTCACTGCCGCGGCCAGGCAACAGGTGCGGGACCGAAACAAGCACACGGGTCCTTTTGAGCTGAATCTGGAAAATGCCACTCTCCTCGGCAAGCGAGGCAAGAAGATTCCAGTCATGAGCGCGTAGACTGCGGATTCTCTGTTAGTCGTTTATGTTGTCTACAGTGTCTACTGCATGTCAGAAGTGGGGGGTTCTTTTTCTTACATTCTTCTCTTCCAAACCCGCCACATCGGCATGCTGCTGGGAAGTGTGTCTGCCTAATGATAGACGATGGGTCATTGACTGCAGCACTCATGGGCTCAGCATGCAGATATGTGACGAATAGGTATGGGATATGTACGTACGTGGTTAGTACGGAGGTGGAGAGAAGGGGTACAGGCAAACATGTTACGAAGCGTCACATATTTGGGGATATTTGTTTTTCTTTGTCTTTTCTGGTTTCTTGGTCTTGTTCCTCATTACCCCTACCTTGATGGGCCTTGTCCCTGAGCTGCGCTCGAGGAGATGCGGGCGGCGGGCGGCGTGGCTCTAATCTGTTCTCGTTTGCCCTGTGCATGGACTTTGTTGTGTCTTTTGTCGGTCAAGGCATGATGTTCGCGGACTATGTTTTTTTTGGTAAAGTAGCGGCGAACATGGGTTCATTGATATGGAGTTATTTCTTTTCTTTAGAGTTATGTTGGGACATGTTTGATATGACAGTAATGTGTTCATCTTGTGGCTACGTATGCACCAGGGACTAATTTAATTAGACGTCTTGTACAGAATAGGCTCAAGTCAAAGATGATATTTCCTGTAGCACGGGTTATCAAAACAACAATGCTCTCGCCATGCTCGTCTGTCAATGGCTCTCTCTCGTGAATGGCTTTCACAAGTCAACCACCTCCCCATGACGCACATCAGCATCATCACGATACTCCATCACAGCTCATCCGCCGCCTCCTCCTCATGAACACCCCCCCTCTTCACCTCATCCTTCTCCGCATCCCTCACCGCACCCCAAAACTTCCTCCCCCCCTCCTCATCCCCCTTGAACAAATGATCAACAACCATCCTCCTGGGCGTCTCCCCCATCCACTGAAACAGACTAAAATCCCGAAACTTATCCGCCCGAAACACCTCCAGCATCTCAACCGGCTCGTCCCCAATATTCTCCACAAAATGGCCCATGTTCTTGGGCACAATGCCCACATCCCCAGGCCCATAATCAAACGTCCGCGCATTCCCCTCGGCCGCAAAAACAGTCACTCTCGCGCGCCCACCTATGAAGAATGACCACTCATCCGCCATGGGATGCCAGTGCATTTCCCGTATAGCACCCGGCTCTATGATCACATGCGCGGCTGCTACCGTCTTGGAGATGGGGAAGTTGGTTGAGTCGGTGATGCGGACTTGGCCCCCTGATGTATGTTTGGGTGCCTGCTCGAGCATGTGATGCGTGAAGTTGAATTTGGATTTTTTCACGTATTTCCCCGTTGGTTTCTCGGCGTGGATGGAGTGTGGGGTTGAGCCTTGGAAGATGTATTTCTCGTGGGGGGGGAGGTGGGCGAAGACTTGGGGGGGGAGGTGGAAGTTTTTGGCGAGGACTGATTTTGGGGTGTGGGCTGGAAGGTTGTTGGTTAGTTTCTGTTCTATATCATCAAGCTTTGTATGTATGTATGTGTATGTGTGTGTGTGTGTGTGTGTGTGTGTGTGTGTGTGTTTCTGTCCTTCCTTCTTGTAGTGTATGACCAACATCATATCACACCATTCAGCATCGAGGAGGTAAGGAGGTGAGGTCAGGTAATAAAACGTACCCATCCAATCCGTCAAAATAAACGTCGACTCTTCCGAAAAGCGGCCATCATCAAAAATAAGTAAAAACTCGGTCCCATTCTCCCCGAGTCCCTGCAGCGAGTGAGGCACCCCGCTGGGAAAATACCACAGGTCGCCCTTTTTCAAATCATCCATGAAGCTGCCCCCCTCGTAGTCCAGAGCCGTGACGCGGACTTCCCCTTCGAGCACAAAGGCCCATTCGGCTTCCTTGTGCCAGTGCAGTTCGCGAATCACGCCTTTGTCGAGTCGCATGTTTACGCCGGCGAGCTCGATGCTCGTGGGGAGTTCTCGGATGGTGGTTTGCCGAGTCCAGCCGCCTTCCTGGAACCGCGCCGGGTTTTGTTAGTATGTACATACACAACACATGTTCGTTGCTATAAGTACCTAATATAATGGATGGTTCATAGGGGGGGGGCTCCCTCGATGACGATAGTTTGGAGAATCACGGGAGCGTTACCTCAATTCGCACATGGGAGTCTGTAAAGCTCCATCTCATATTCGGAATCTGCCCATGATCCGTGCTAGGCGGGCGGATGAGATCAGGGCTCTGGCGCGAGCGATCTCGGTTATATGGCCCGAGAATAGACGCGCCGTGGCCGTTGCGCCAGGGAAGGGGGTCGAGGTCATCCTGGATAGGATCAATGGCGCGGTCATACGGATCGCGATAGTCAGGCGTGTAGGGATCCTTTTTGGCGGACTTATCCGTGATGGGCTCGAGATTTTTCGCGAGGCGCTGCTGGGGGAGGTCCTGGTGAGGCAGCGCGGTGCCAATGCTGGATACAGCGCCGATGAGAAGAAGCTGAGCGGCGGAGAGCTTCATCTTAATGTGCGGGAGGGGCCAAGATGCGAAGTTGGTGACTCGGGAGGTCAATGACAGGAAGTCTGAAGGACCTGTTCTGCTCGGCTGGAGCACACGGATTGTTGAGAATCAACTTCTGCGGTCAATACTGAAGAGGAAGAGAATGAACTCGTTGGGACAAGGGGTTCAAAAAAATGGAAAGCTCTGATACAATTATATAAGACATACTCCGTAGGTGCGTCATGGACAGGCGCCATGATACAGTACCCTCCCTCGTTCAGACCAACCAACCTCTGGTGTGCTCACTGCTCAGTCTGCGACACGCACCCACCGTGGTGCCTCCCGATTCCCGAAGCCATGGCTGCATGGCACCATCATCGTCTTGCCGTCTTGCCGTCTTGCCGTCTTGCCGTCTTGCCGTCTTGCCGGTCGGGAGGTGAGGTGGTGTGTACAGTGTTGGTGTTGCGTCTTTGGACCATGTTGGTTCACAATCTAGCAATCTGATATTCACAGTCGCACCAACACGAAGATTTGCATATGATACAGGTGCCTGACAGCCTGTGTACAGTGTACATAACAGAAGAGCAGTGCCGGCGCTGTGTCTCACTCAGCTGTTGCAGAACTTGGAAGGAGATGCGGTGTGCGCCACTGGCTTGCGCTCCGAGAAAGACGACAAGTAAGCGCGATTGAACGGCGCCTCGGCTATTATGCCCGATGACTGCGAAAGATTTGCAGTTTTGGAATAAAGTCTGAAGACTGAAGGAGATGATGATGCAGGGAGTTGAGAGGGGTACAACCTGAAAGTGTTCTTGTGTTTGCTGCTGCAGATGCCAGGGCCCATGTCACGTTGAGTTGAGGTCTCAGGACTCAGGACTCAGGACTGTACCTACGGAGTACACATGCACATGCACAACCCAATCAACATCGATCCAACGTCCATCACAGACAAATCACATTGTCCCCATCACGATTCACAAGAGCCGCAGATGATCTATCCGCAGGCCCAGCCAAGATTTCAACATGGACAACCCATTCATGCCGTAAATGCCGTTCATCCCGTTCATGCAAATGCGGACCGCGTGCTTCCAATTCTAACTTCTGCCCCCCGCCGATCGCTCCAATGGCGCAACACGCGGATCCTCGGCCCATCAAGTGACAAGTCCCACGGCAGCTGTTAGTTTAGGTACTCACAAGAACTGGGCCCAACATCAAAGTCAACGTCTCATGGGCCATTCGCCATTCGGAATGCATTAGGAGGTATGTATGTATATGCGAGGCGGCGGCCACAGGAGAAACAAGTCTCCAGACTTTTATGTATCTCACTTCAGCCAACCTCCCGCATTTCGCCGCCCATAAAAATTTTCTGTTCTTGTTGACGGTGTAGCTACATTACTAGCCACATATACCGTTATCAAGCTGACGACACTGGACAGCACGCACCATCCGACGTTGTGACTCGTCTTCGAGATGAGTCGATACGGGACCACCAACGGAACTGCCACGCCGGCTCGACATCCAGATACCAGCGCGCATGGCCATCATGAGCGACACTCTCTCCTCGGCCAGAGCGGCGATACGCATGCCCAGCTAGCCAAATTATGCACGCGCATGACCGCCGAAGTATCCCGTTCGCACGCCGACTTGATCCTGTTGCTGTGCTACATCGTGACGGGCTTACTGGATAGTGCATCCATTCAAGTTTGGGGCTCCTTTGTGTCCATGCAGACTGGTACGTCCCCTAACGCAGATTTTCCCCTTCTTCCTCCTCTCGTCGTCATCTCCCCGTCTAATAACGCGCTCCAGGCAATACCGTCTACGTTGGCCTGGGCCTCGCCTCAGTCGTCTACCGGCCGATCACTCCCCGCCTGTACAAATCTGGCATCTCGCTCCTATCGTTCTGCATCGGCTCGTTCTTCTTTGCGCGCTTCCACCGATTCTTTTCCCCGAAGCGGCGATGGGTCTTGTGTGCGTCTTTTGCGGCTCAGGCTGCGCTGACTATGGCGGCTGCTATTATCGTGACTGTCAGGCCGACGCTTGAAGGTGATACGGCTCCTGTGGACTGGACGGTGCTGTTGCCTCTGGCGCTGATTGCGTTTCAGTCGTGCGGACAGGCGGTCACGTCTCGGGCGCTCAAGTACAATGCGCTGACGAGTGTGGTCCTGACGAGCGTGTACTGCGATTTGTTCTCGGATCAGGATCTGTTTAAGCGGGATAATGCGGAGCGGAATCGAAGAGCGAGCGCGCCGGTTTTTCTGCTCGGGGGTGCAGTCATTGGGGGGTTACTGGCCCATAGCCCGGTTGGTATCCAGGGTGCGCTTTGGGCTGCGGGGGTTATCAAGTCTCTCATGGTGATTGTTTGGGTGTTTTGGCCGGCGGAGGAGGAAGAGTGCTAGCTGGGCATGATGCGACTGCCAAGTAGACGGAGATGCCTGGGGTGGAAATTCCCAATCTGGTGCGTCACGAGCAAAGTTGGAAATAGATTAGAGGCGAACTTATAGAGACGAACTTATAGATTCAATATCCGAAAGCAAGAGTCAAGATGCAATGTACGTTTTGATGCTCCTGAGCTGCTACCAGTCTGCCAAGCTGCAATGCCAAGCCGCCTGCCAACAACATCTCGTCCCGACTCCCGGCCGCGGTGCAGGGTTCAAATGTACCTACAATTATGTACATGTGTTGGGCCAACCCAGGCATTCCCGCGCTTCTTCCCGGACCCACCGCCTCGATCCGATGCCGTCCGGCACAATTCGCCCGTCGTCGTCATCTCCGGCCTCGGCGGAGATTTTGAGTCAAGCAGCCGCATGGATTCTTATCTTATCGTTACTAGGGGGGTCTAGTTTAGTCAACCCGTCCGTCTCGAAGTGTCTCGACGGGGGGCACACCGACCAGAACATACCACAGCGACCGGGAAAAAATAGAGTGACATAATATT
>SRQG01000106.1:0-80235 GCA_018360325.1 Claviceps aff. humidiphila group G2b
CAAGCAATCTGTCGAACAACGCCGACGAAACCACATCCAGCAGGAGCAACGTCGTCGCGCCGTACTGAAGAACGGCTTCAGCGACCTTACCGATCTGGTGCCGGGCCTAGGTTCCAAGCCGCCGCATCTGGAACCTTGGCCCTCCCAAAGTCCTCATCAAGATCGAGCAGAATCTTGAGCGCATTTCTACTCCTCACAAACGGCAATGTATCCAGACTTCCCCCCTCCAACGTAGCCATCTGCTGCGCCTGTTGTCGCTGCATCGCCTCCTCCTTCTTCACACCGCCCGGCATAGGCAACGCATTCTGCAAGAATTCATACGCCGCCAGCGTGAAGCCAAACTGCGGCGAGGATCGGAAAATTCGCGCAGGCCCGCCCTTGAAGAATGCTCGGAATCCTTCTTCCTTCCAGATGGTTTGCGCGGCGTGTCGCAGGCCCGTGTAGGTGGCTTCGCCTTTGCGCGCCTCGACCTGGAGACGCGTCTTGATGACATCACAGGGCGTGGTGAGGTATGCGGCAGGCATGCCGGCAATGGCGCCCGCCGTGAGGAGCTGCAGCACGCCGAGCTTCTTGGTGGGGGATTCGCCGAAGAAGTCGCGCTTCAGGTGGCTATAGGTTGGGAAGTAGATGGCGGAAAAGGGCACATCGCGGAGGAGGCATGCCGATGCGCCTTTGTATAAACCGACGAGACCCAAATTACGGACAATCCACATGGCGGAGCGTTTTGGTGTGCCTTGCAGGGTCTTGGCTACCTCGCCCTGAATTTGGAGCCGGATCTTGACAATCTCGAGAGGGTTGGTGAAGACGACCTGGCATCCACCGGCGCTGGCACCGGCAAGGATCTCGGCTCCAAGAGTAATGCGGCCCTGTTTGTCCGTAAAGTGGCTTCGGACGATATCATTCACGGTCAATTTGATGGCCTTTTCGGGTGCCACGCCCACGAGTTGCGGCAGGACGCCCGAGTACAGGCCGCGGAGGCCCTCGTTGCGGAATACTTTTTGGAAGCAGTCAATCGAGTTCTTGTACAGACGCTGGCCGGGCTGGGCACCACGCTGGTTCTGCAGTCGAGTCTTGACCAGGTCAATGGGGTACACCATAAAGGCACCAAACGCGCCGGCCAAACTGCCCAATCCAAAGTTGTAAGCCGACTCGAGGGCCCCGTGCAGCATCGAAGCCGGTTTCGACGACGAACCAGCTGCCGCATGACCGTCGTCGTGACCATCGAACATGGACGTCGCCTGCCGCCACAGAGGGTCCAGCACCTTGGCAAAGTCATTGATCCCCAGACGGCCCGAAGGCTCGTCCAGACTGGCAAAGTGGAACAAAATATCGGCTTCCATGGGCGTAAAGACGGAGAAGCGCGTCACCAGGGCAGCTTCATGGGCAAAGTCGGCGCGGGTAATCTTGCCATCGGCGCTCTTGGCAACCGCACGGCGGACCACAAGCTCGACCAGATCCATTTCCTTGACCATGTTCTGGAAAGCGCGGACGTTGGCATACGAGATGTTGCTCCCACCGGTGGACATGTTGCACAGGGTATGCAAGTTGTCCAGGATGTGGTCGGAGAGCTTATGCTTTGATGTCTCGCGGATGATGCGCGCAAAGTCGTCCGGGCCAATGTACCCATCACCGTCCTTGTCCAAGAGCTGGAAGGCTTGGCGGATGCGCTCCCCTTGCAAACCGCGCAGCATCTGGGAGAACTGCGTGTAGCTCAGGTCATGGCGCTTCTTGCGCCCAAGGTACAGCTTGGCCCATTCGCAATCCCAGTTAAAGGGGATGTTATCCGGTCCTTTGTTGAGATCGTACAGGCGGCGGAAGTTGTCAAAGGTAACATTGCCGGTGCGGTCCACGTCAAACAAGCGAAACGCGATGAGGTACTCGGCATCGGGCTTCAACAAGAGGTTCTCAAAGACGCCCCAGTCCGTCAAGCTCAGACGTCCCGTGCCTTTGTTGTCGGCAACGCGGAACAAGATTGAATACTGGTGACGTTTGATTTTGTGCTGCCCAAAAAGTGTCGTCAGCAATGCCCGTCACAGATGAACTCTGCTTCCTATTAAAATGTACCCCTGTGACTCACATAGTTTTCATCTTCGGGCGCAATGGCATTAATAAACTCGTCCTGCCCCATGTAAAGCTCGCCCGTCTCAGCATCCTTGACAGCATGCGCATTGAAGCGCGCCCTGCTCTGCGCCGACAATTGAGCATCGGGCTCGTCAATGGCAGTGCCCACGAGGGTCTCCTTGACCGTCTCCTTGATCTTGGCAGAAGGACTAGCCATGTTGTATGCGGGGTCTGTACGCCGTCAAAGGAACAAGGAAGAAGAAACAAGCGCAGCAGGCCGGCCGTCTACGGTCTGTGCGGTTTCGTCGTGCGGGATCGTGTTCGTTCAACCGAGGGATGCCGAGGGCATTTGTTGGGGTCGATCGGAAGTCGATGTCGATGTCAATGTCTGGTGGACAAGTCTCAATGCTCAATTTTTTCGATTCGGTCGATTCAACTGAACCGAGCCAGCTGTCGTTGTTCGGGCTTGCGTGTCTGACGTCTCGGGTCACAACCCACGTCTGCAAAGAAAGGAAATTTTCCCACGATGCACCCAGGCAGGACCAGCGCGATTTGCGGTGTTGCAGCGTGGATCGTTGTTCGCAAACCAGAAGGTTGAAACGCACGAGAAAAGAGGCACAGGAAAAGGCAGACAAAAAGAGGAAATTCCACTTTCAGACGAGATGGCCGTTTTCGCTCTTGTCGAAATGTCTCCCCAGCCGGTTCGGCAGGTAATTAGGTCGGTAAGCTTGGGAGGGGCTGGTGCCTGTCTCTGACTCAGTGACTCTTGTTTGTCCGGGGTTTAGTTTTGCAGAGGACGAAAGGGGAGAAGTTGGAAGGGGGGCGCCCCCAAGAAGAGAAGCCAAGGAAGCCAAGGAAGCCAACTTAGCCAAGTCAACCGTCGTTCGGGTCGGGGAGGACGGGAGGACACGGGTCACCTGCACTGCTCCACGAAGCGAAAATTGCATCTGCCATTGCGTCCAATGAAATCTTGAGGAGCACCTCGTGAGATTGCTCTCGTTGGACGTTCATCTGCGGGAGGAAGGTGCGGATTAAAGATTCTCGATCTCAGCTTATGCACGTCCACGGGAGGCCGATGCATTGCAGACTGCAGTAGCCAATGCAACCTATAGTAACGCTCAGTAAAAATAGATGCACAAAATGGATGCGAACGCTGGAACCCTTTCTGTGTCTGTCGGTCAGTCAGTCAGTCAGTCAGTCAAGCTGCCCATATGTATTCACATTCATCAGCCTCCAGGCAATTCAACACAATCGTCTGCAGTAAACTATGTAGTAATGTACATGGCTAATATTTCACTCTCAGTCCAACTCCCTCCGACATTCCACCGCATTCTACTCAATGCAACGTTATTCTCCATAGGATACGGGGTACCTACTCTCATACCTACATACCTAGCATTTCATGAACCCTGCTTCAGGCAATCCCACGCACCCAGCACGTCATGTAACCGTATTCACTCCATTCACTTCAAACATTCACCTCGTCGTTCCCTCGATATCCCACTGACATGTGACCCAATATTTAGCCGAGAGTTCAACATTGTGTACATACATATTCACTCCACATTCAAGGCATCACCTAGTATTCACTTAAACTTCACTCTCATTGACTCAAGTCACTTAACCTCGACACCTTCACAACACGTGCACATATCCGTAACTTATTTGCCAACACATGCATCTGGTATTATCCCCTCCCTACGCGCAAAATATACAGTTGGAACAAGCATACCTTACAAACACCACACCCCCCACGGCAACTTCGCCAACAATAGGAACCCTCCTCAATCCAGGCCAGTCCAGCCCAGCCCAATCATCAGAGCAAAGATGATCCCTCCAGAAAAGGGACATAGTCAGTCCAGTCTCCTCAGTCCCGTCATATCCTCGTCTTCAATTCCGTCTCTTAAGTCCCTGTAGCGTAGCCTGTCTCCTCTACTCCCTACTCCCTACCGACTTGGACTTCCTCGCCAGCCTCTCAAGTCTCACACCAGACACCCGTCATCTCACCCTGGTAATACGTAATAACGAC
Organism: Claviceps aff. humidiphila group G2b; assembly: GCA_018360325.1. Classification (NCBI taxonomy): domain Eukaryota; kingdom Fungi; phylum Ascomycota; class Sordariomycetes; order Hypocreales; family Clavicipitaceae; genus Claviceps; species Claviceps aff. humidiphila group G2b. Next base: position 4,091 of record SRQG01000106.1, read on the forward strand.
TAAGTCTAAGGGCCGCAAAAGGGGACCAGAACATGTAAAAATGCGCAAAACAAAGGTATTATAAAAGAAAGGTAAGAAACCTCATAACTATGCAGCAGTACATCCCCCAGATGTGCCGTGCCCAAACTCCTCCCGCTTTTTGGCAATACGGTATCCATGCAAGTAAGTTCCAGAGTACACACAAAAATAACAGCTACAACAAGCAAGCCTCAACCAGTCCCAGAACGCCCAGCCTCATGGGATAATAGCTATAGTTAAAACAAGAGTAGAACAAGATAGCACCAGCGTCGAGAAGGCCAATGTGCAAAAAGAAAACCGAGTAGGCGCGAAATGAGGTGCGCAGAGTTTGAAGCGTCATATACATCGTTAAGGAAAGAAGAAGAAAGGAATGATATAACTGAAGAACTCGTTAGAGACTTCATGAGCCGCAAATGTCGGGGGTGGGTGAATGTCTTGTGATGTCCCCATCGGAGAGCAAAAGTCCACCTATTACGTGTAATTAAGCAGCAGAAGGGCCTTGAATCATTGAGAGGGACCTTGGAATGACCGAAGGATAAATTAAAAAGAGGCCAAAAGCAGAGCGAAAGAGAAAGCAGAGGAAAGATTGGCAATTGCCATGGGCCGCCCGTGATCATCCACAGTGGCGGCTGGCTAGGCTGCTTGTGTAGTCATGCGCAGACCTCAGACAGCAATCTCTGACGCAGGACCGACATCAGCCTTCTGCGGATACCAATAAGCCGTTGGCGTAGTGCAACGCGTCTGAGAAGTCGGCCGTCTGTCCCCGCATCGCTCGAACAGTCGTCGCATGGTGTGGTAGCGTGAAGCCAGCGTCCAAGGCGTGCTGGACAACCGTTGACGCCTCTTTGAATCTCTGGTCCTGGTACTTTTCGAACACGGCGGAGTGATGACGGCGCGGGTGCTCACAGCATTCAATCATGATGGTGACCAGAGGCCTCAACTGGGCCCACGTGTATCCAGAGTAGTGGACATGCGCCTTGGTCTGGAACTTGGTTAGCCATAAATACAATACATAACAACATCAAGACCCAACTCAGGCACATACCCAGTCACCCTTGTTCAGAATCAACCGCGACAAGCAGTGCGCTCCAGCGGCCAAAAAGCTCGGGGGCGACGCGACAAAGCGCTCGTCCATAATGGTCAGTTCGAGAAAGTACTTGGCGAGTGTGCGAGTGTCGAGATCGTAGTTGTCGGCCTTGCTCACACGTCGGAGGAAGCTCATCGGGCCTGGCCAACCAAGCTCGAAGCTGAGCATGCTCAGCATGAACCGCTCGGCCTTGAGTATCTCTTCTGTCGTGTATCCGCCGTCCACCATGTAAACAATCTCCTCGAGAGAGGGGCAGTTGATTTCTTCATATTTAGATGCCACCAGAATGGCCGTGGCTCCCACCAGCTGCAGTTTCCCAATCGACACGATTTTGCGAGACAAGAACCGATCAATGTAGTTGACGGTAAGGAACAGCGTTTCCGGCAACAAGCTGAATCGGTTGTGGACTTGGACGAGCCAATCCATCAGTACGGATCGCATCGTCCATTGGATTTCCGTCTGCATCTCCATGTAGTGAGGGTTCGGTTGCATTTTGATCTAGAAATGCCAGTGTCAGTCATGGGGAGGGAGCGGTGGAGAACAAGGAAAAGAGAAAGACCGTCTTTCTTGCAAGAGGCGCAATCGCCTGACGGCCACATACCTCTAGCTCCCGCATGTATTCAAAAATCTCCTCGCCATACTCGGCAACCATGCTCACGTCCCACGTTTCCTCTTCCAAGTCATCCGATGATCGGCAGCGTTGGACTTCAAGCTTGGCTTCTTCCAGCTCGCGTTGTATCCTCGAGGTGACAGGTGGAGCTAGAATCGTGGTAACGCCGCCCATGGTCATATTTTGGGTCGGGAAGGAGTGTGCAGTTGTATAGGCCTGATCCTGGTCATCGTAGTCTTCGTCTTCCTCCTCGTCCCAGTACTCCTCTGGCTCTGACAGTGCTTGTGTATGGCCTTCCTTGGCAGGGTTGTGGATCGGGTGGCCCTCCTCAGAGATGAGGTCAAGCTTGGAAGAAAGCTCGGGGTACGAATCAACATCGTTCACTTGGTGAAGCAGCTCGTCATCATCGGCGCAATACGGGAGATGGGCGTACATTTTCTCCTCCACTATACTGGCTGGAATCGTCATCGAGTCAGGACTTGCTGCAGGTGACTCGTCTCCGATGGTCTTTTCGACGGCCTGTTGAGCAAGACTTTCAAAGTGTTTGCTCTGCGTTCGGCGAAGCATCGGCTGTAGTGACGGTTTCAAGTGCGGCTGGCTCTTGTGGTGGCGAGGTTGCATCGGCGGAACATCTAATGTAGTTGTCGATAGGGGCACAGCAGCTTCCTCGTCTGACGACGCGTACGCGGTTCGGGACCGTGCCGCTTCTGAATCTAGAATCGGATCTCTAGATAGAACGGCAGCAGCCGGCGAGGGGACGACGGCTTCCACATCCTGGCCAGCCACTGAGTTTACCGCTTTGTTCCCTGCATCAGCAAACACTGTCAAGTTTGGCCTGTTCGAGGCGGCAGTATTCGGTCGTTGTGCTGGACGAGAGAGCTGGTCCTTTGCGCCGCGACTATATGGGATATTCTCCTTGTTGATGAAGGTCGCCCTGGGAATGACATTGGCCGTCTGGACCTTGGGCAATTTTCCAGTGTAAAGTCCGCCGACCGTTGATTTGGGCATATTTGTCACGTCACCAAACGCAGCCCGTCGTGCTGGACCACGCATGCCCATCGTGGTGGAAGCCGCCGTCGCTGCAGCAGCTGCCGCCATGGCTAGGTTGCCTGTCGACTTGTGTCTGTGGTGTAGAGCTTGATGATTGTTTTCGGAGCCGCGAGGTCGGGAGGGCTAGACGAGGTTCAATTGTCAGCGAGGTCCGAGCGGAAGATGCAGGTGGTGCAGGGGGGAGAGTCGAGACAGGAGGCAAAGCGTGGAGCAGCTTGTAAGTGCATCTGGTTGCACATTGCACCTCTTCCTCTCTCTTGAATTCATTTTTCGTCTTTATCGAAAGAAGCACATACCTTGGCATCCATGTCGTCTTGTCTTCGCCGGCGGCAAGAGATGAAAATGTAAAAAACACGAAATTGTCTAAGGATAATACGAGAAGGAAGCGTGGTTCTCGCAGACAGGGCAGCCTCGTGAGGAAGACAACGTCGCGAAACCTCAACTTCGGGTAATTAGAGGCAATTAAATTACGCGTCAACAATGTCGTGAGAGGACAAAGGAGCAGAAAGGGAGATCCGAGAGAAAGAAGACGTAGCCCGATGGCTAGTGCGTGTAGTGTTTTTACTTGTCCAGTGTGCCTTTCTTCCTTGGACCTTCTCCTGTATACACGTGTGTGTGTTGATCCACTCAGCTGAGGCAAACTCGAAGGGTAAGAAATGCGGACTCTCTATTCTGAGACGTGTCTGAGGCAGAGCAGATCGGGGAAGGGAGAAGAAAATTCTATGTTCACTGAAACGGTGAAAGGCGATAAAAGATCAATGGCCTGTATTGAAAGAAGCAGAAGAAGCAAGTCAGCAGAAGAAGCCACAGAGGAAGACGAGTAGAGGAGAACACGAACGAGGCGATTAGACAGACAGGAGCAGTCGCGAACAAGTCGGCAAGTGCTCACTCAACACCGCGCACCCGCGCAAACCGCGCAGACAAGACGCAAGAGGGCAGTGAAGAGTCAAGAAGCTAGCGAGTTCGAATGTTCAGCTGCTCTGGGCGAGCAGGGTTGAAGATAGAGCAGAAGACAGAGAGCATAAACAAAGCTTCAAGCAGAGCTTCAAAAAAAAAGCTTCGAGAAGACCCAGATGGCAATCCCAAGTGGCGTCGTGTCAGCCGCTACAGGGACAATGGGAAGAAACGAAGCCGTTCCTCTAGGCGCCAGGGGGTGGACTCGGTGGAGAGATGACGGAACGCGCGAAACCGCTTTTGCTCTCGCGCCAAGCGAACTTGCCAGCCGTGGCTGCTCCGGCAAAACTAAGGGAGGGGAAATGGCCCAATGCAAGACTCAAGAGACAAAATGACGAAATGACACAAATAGAAGCACACAACACACACACGCGCATACACAGCACAAGATGGGAAGCCAAAAATATGTAATGAGATGCGGCGCAGCGCAACAGAAAAAAGGTTAAGCAGCTCCCAAGCGCAGATTAGCGGCCGTCGTCGCAAGTGCCTCCCTCGCTGAACCAGACGAGAACCCTGGTAGGATTCGAAATTTAGGGGGTGGTCTTTTTTTAAATCGCAAATCACCCAACCGAACGCAATGGAAATCAAAAGGGGTGACGACTCACGAGAGGGGGGGGACAAGGAGATTTGAGATGCGATGGGGCAAAAAATCCCTTCCCCGCCCTTCTGCGGGAGAAAAGGGAATGCCTGGGAATGTGCTTGAGAGCGGTTGAGTTGAAACTTGAGGTGTTGCCTAGGGATTACGAGCAACGCAAAGCAACAGCAGCATGCGACAGAAACGTGTGGAAAATACGAAATACAACGGCAAAACCCTCAGAAACAAGGTCGTTTCCTAGGTGAAGCCAATATGCAACGAGACGCAGTCACGCAGAAACATGCCATCAAGCAAGCCCGAAGTGACCATGGACGGCCGACGCCCACGGATTGCCACGGATTGGCCTGCCCTTGGCCTCTGGGCCCTCTGGACCCAGCTGAAATACTCCCTAGGCACGCGCGAACTTGCAATGCACTCCAATCGTTCTGTTTAATGCCCGTCGTCCATCCAGGACCATCCTCCATCGCGGCGCATTGCAGATGCAGAATCGCAGGCATGACGTTGCCAAATTGGCGAAAGTCCGTGCGACATGAACTCAACAGTGAACAGTGAACACGCAGCGCGCTTCAATGCTGTTACGCGCTCGGCTACGGACTCGGAGTGCCAGCTGTCCGCCAGTCCGCAGTTCTGTTTGTTTGTTTGTTTATTTACACCCCCGCTCGCTTGTGCAGCGTGCTGCGGTTTTCACGTTTATTATGCGCTCGCGGCTCGCCTTCTTGCTGCATAACATGGGGAGTTATGCACAAACTCACGTGCAGCGCCCAAGCAGCCACTCACGGAGTTATGGGCCGCGCCACCCGCGCCTTGCGGGCGAATGGGACCCCTTCGTCGCACGTTGCAAGACCCTGTCGTCCGGACGATTAAAAGACCCACTCCTCACCACAGACAGCCACACACATGGCCGTGCACGCGAGGGCGCTAGGCCTCTTCTGGGAGGAGCTACGTCGTCGGTCGCGTCTCACCAAGGAAGCTTTTGCGAGCCTGGACGAGGAGATGAGTGAACTTGAGCGACAGATTGGGCATTACAAGAGGTGAAACCAACAACGAGCATGTAATTGAATTTTTAATTACAAGGATACCAGATATCAAGCCAATCTAACATTTATTCATGGGTGTCAGGAGCTTGGTCTGTGTCTATTTACGCGTCAAGCTTGCTTGGCGCCAATCTTACGCGAAGCCACGTGACTCTGGCTCCGCTCAATTTCCGTCTGGTGTTTCATCGCTTCTTCGGAGTCGGAGTTGCGCCGCCATGCTGGCCGGCCTCTGCGCAGGATTGCAGAGTTGCAGATTGATTCTGAAAGTTGCGTTCTGGTCTTTTGCTGCCAAGTCTTTGGCATTGTCGTCTGTTTGGTGCGTGGTGCAGCGTGCTGGTTAGGGCCCATCTCCGCTCAACGCTCACAGCTTAGGTACCTAAGGTAGCTTCCATCGCGACTGTTGCTCAACCTCGGCAAAATCGCAAAGTCCCTTCCTCTCCCTTCCTTCAATGCGCAATCTTGTCGCCTTGCAAGATGAGCCTCCCGGGAAAGGTCCAAGTAGTTCTCAATCGCGTATTAGCTCATAGCGGACAGGAAAGCTCAGTCGTCGAGGGGTTGCGCGCAAATGGAGGAAGAACGAAGAAGCACCTAAGGTAGGTAAACTACGGATTAGTCGATAGTCCAGCGGGAGGCGGTGACGGGCGGCAACCCCCGCACCGTACATTTGGCCAGAATCTGGGTTCAATGTTCCTTTATTTTGAGAAGAAGTCGAAGAAGTATGTTTTAAAGCAAGACACAAAGATAAGACGTAGACAAAAGTTGGTCTCGAGTCTCAAAGAGGGTGTATCAATCGCCGCGCAAACAGAAGGACCCCATCGCACATTCTGATCTCGGGCGACTCAATCCAATCCGCCTTGGCCCCGGCCGATCCGCCTTCCCCTCTCGAGTCTCTCTGCTTTGTAAATTGTCGCACACCGCACATCCACTTGCCGTGTGATGAAGACAAAGTAGGTATGTACTCGCAAGTTGCAACTGTGTTCTTCTATTTTTCTAGCACATGGAGTCGACAACGCAGCGCTATTACCCTGTATGCTGATTTGCGAGAGCCTGCCTGCCTAACATGATCTGATGCGACTTGGTCTCGTCTCTCTCACACTGTACACACCATCACCACCAATGGGATTCCAAGATGTACCTCCGTGGCCCGTGCGCCGTGCGCCTTGCTCCCAAAGAAGCCCACGAGGGCGGATATCTTGCTCAGAATGGCGGAACCATCATTTCGCTATCTTGGTGTCCTGCGTTTCTCTATAAGCTTCTTTCTTTGCCTCCATATTTTTACCCTTCAATTCTTCAAAAGCTCAAAAGCTCAAGCTCCAAATACATCCGCGACATAGGAATTCAACAAGAGCGTCGCAATTGCTTCCTAAACCCTGTTCAAGCGCGGGCAAATGCACAATGCGCAACGGGAACACAAGTCGGCGACGCTGCCAAGGCTTGTCTGCATTTCGTGACAAGCCATCTCGCGCCCGAACAAGCAGCACCCCCTCTTCAAAGTGACACAAAGCAACGTGCCGATCTGATGTTTGCTTGTTTGCTCGGATCGGAACATGTTCGCCCAGCTTCGAGTATGTATTACAGTACCTACTGTACATACAGAGAAGATCTTGTGAAAAAGAGGGGGGTTCTTTATTTACCATGCGCCTACCTATTAAATAGCGCAATCAATGGCATGAAACGTGCCACCCTTTCTTCTTGTGCCTCCCCTTTCGCAAAGGTGAGCAGAAAGTGTAGCGGATACGAGTTGTCATGGACAAGAGTTCGTTTGTAGTGTAGGCGAAATGGGGATTATATTGACTGGCTGGGAACAAAGCCTAACAAGCCGTATTACAGCAGCGCGGCGCATCATCCGTTGTCTTGGGGGGGTCGTACCACGCATGTTGCGGCTTGCGTCATTTGCAAAAGTCGTGGCATCAAGTTTTTCGACAAGAACGACTTCAAAGTTCAGTAGGTACCTAACTTCAAATACGTGTCCTGACGGCCGTGCGTCTTCGCAAGTATCACGTAGATTGTTCTCTCTTCGCTTTGCGTATGTAGCCAGGGCCGGCGCAATCAAGGCGGATTCTTCATCATCGCTAGGGGACTATCAGGGTACTTGAGGCCTGAAGGCTGATGAAGCCAGGCTTCTTCCCCCCCACACCACCACCACTTCTAGCTCCCTCGACGAGACAGACTTGACTGGCACTCAGGTTCCTCGAGAGTCGACTCCGCTTGTCGCTCAGATCCCTGCAGAAGATGCAGCGGGCGGTTGTGGCTGTGGCAGTCGACTGCGATCCTATCCACTGTGTGAGGACGGCGCTTGATCGTGCATCTAGGAGAATTGGCTTCCCAGCGGCCTCATCGTCTCGATGGATGGTTTTGTATTTCAATCCGGCGCAGGTTTGCAAGAATTCGCAGCATGGCAGCCTTGTTGAGCGACGGCGACTGGCATTGTCTGAGAGGAGGTGATTTTGGAATGCGGCGAGCTCGGCACCTTTGACGCAGCGCAGCGCAAACCACTTGCGGAGAACGGAAACACGCGAGCTGGAAAAAGGCCAATCAAGCCTCGGGCCCGCACAGCTTCATCACCCATCAATCACCTTCATCTCTCCCGCCTGGCACTTCTCGTCCATTCGTCCATTCGTCCATTGCGAGTGTACGTATGTACCAACCGCAGCCGCCTCGGACTGGATGCCGGATTACTCGCAAAAGACGAACAGGCGATCAAGCTGTGCCATACCGTCCACCCGCTTATGAGACAGAATCAGGCTAGTCTCTGAACAGCTAGAAGGAACAGCGAAGTGCCGCTTCACTGCACGCACGAAAGGGGCCCACATCATCTCAAAGGGGCATGGTCAAGCCCATGATCCTATCCCACGCCTGGCAGCCACTTCACTATCGGGGCGTCAAGAGGAAGGAACCACCGATGGAAAGGCTGCGCGTCGCAAAGCGCAGAGAAACGGTATTTTCGAGCGAGACGGATTGCGCTTGTCGCGGACCAATGCTGAACCAGTTGAGCACTTGTTAAGCCGTGCCTCAAGCCGTTTCTGAAGCGTTTTTGAAGGCTAACTGAAGCCTTCGTCACGGCGCCGTTGAAGCGTGCGTGAACCTTCCGCAGAGTTCCTTCCCAGCGCAGGCTGCGCAGCACCTTCAATGGAGCTTAGGCCGGTCATGCGAGACCAGCCAATCGAACCCAATCGAGCCAATCAAGCCAGTGGTTTTGCGGGGGTGGGGGTCGAGTGCTACTGCACGAAACCGTCGTGCTCACCTGCTCTTTCCTCTCTTTGCTCTGCTGGAGGCTGGAGCCTGTTGTAATGTTCTATCGCCGTGTCGCATCGGTCGTATCGGTATCGGGTCCATGGGCCATGGGATTCCCGATACAGTGCAATGCGCTGCGAGTTGCGGCATCCCGAGTTCGTTCCAGGCGCATGTGCATTCGATGTGGATTATGGATATGGAGTGACCGGCACCTCATTCGTAGGCGTTGTCCGAAGAGCGATGTCCCGAGAGATTGACAGATTGTACAGCGGCCGGTGGCCTGCAATGGCTACGAAGCTGAAAGGTGGCAGTGAATGCAATGGCCATGGTATTTACAGTAAATTACTTGCGGAAATCATGGAAACTCTGCCGCGCATCGACGGAAGCTCAACCATATCTGGATGGATGATTCAGTTCAAGTTCAACCCACACACATGGAGCGGCCTACTGGCCATGTTTCAGGCCACCCAACACGCACAACCCACCTCTGCCGGGCTACAAACCGTCCATCTTCACTGCTGCAAACGAGGCACGTAATACAGAGTACAGTACAGTGTGTAATTTACAGGAAGACCAGGCTGAGCCATGTCAGACGCACGGCGCATCATCTGCCACCGCACCCGGGGCAGCCCGGGACGGTGCTGACCGCTGTAGCTCAGCGCAATATGTACTGGAGACGCCATCCCCAGGCGCTAACCTCCAGCGGCCGCAGCGGTCACACCAGCGCTGACCCAGTGGCTTCAACGCTGTACTGCCCTCTTTCGGTTCTTCCCCCAGTCACTGTCGTCTTCCCCCCTCTTGGTCTGCTCTGCTGCGCCCAATGCTCGAGGCGACAAAATCGGCCAACCTCGCCAGCCAACTCCTCTTTTCCTCGTCCACACATTCTTTCCATCAAGGCCACCATCAACATCAACCAAGCCACTCGTGAACATCTCTGGTAAGTATCATCGCCTCTATCATCATGCGCGATCACAGTACAGTCTGTATTTGAGCCATTCCATTCCGTTTTGTCCCCGCGGCGCTGTCCTGGTGCTCTGCCTTGGCTTCGCTTGGAACCCCCGAGCATGGGCAGCAGAACAGCCATCGGGCGGACGGCCAACGGCCTGAATGAGGCCATCTTGGCACCCATCACGCTCTTCATGTCACAACGGCTGCTAATCATCTTGTCTCGTCCCTAGATACCGTCTTGGGAGCTGTCACTTGCCATTCAAGCAACCGTCGCCCCCGTCGCGCAAAGCCCCGGATCCCCAACGTTGGACCTGGCGCTTACCGCCCGCCCGCCCGCCCATACGTAGCCTTGACGGCCGTGAATTTCCCCGTTGTGCCGTTGTGCCGTTGTGCTCAGAGAAACATCATCGAGCGCTGGTCGACTGTTACAATCACGCTGCCCAATCGCCTTTGAAAGGAGCACGAGGGCTTGCAAACGACTTTGCTGTTCTTTCAAGCACCTTGGCGCCTGGCTGCGTCCCAATCTTTTGATACACGCACGCACGCACGCAGGTTCCTGTCGCTGCAAACAAAAAGAAAGCCTGGCCTACAGGCCCACGCTCGAGCTGGTACTTGCACAACTCTCAATATCAACTCCAGTCAAGACTGAACTCTCTCGCCTCGGCCGATTCAACATTGCGCACTGCAGCCGGGAGAAAAGAAAGAGAATAATTACAGAACCGGCCACACTCCCAGCCATCATCGTCATCATGGCCTACATGTCGCCTGTAAACCATCCTCGTGAGACATCCCCCCATGGTGGCAGCGTGTCTCCCGCTGTAATCACAACCCCCAAGAATGTCGCATTCGAGCTTCTCTTCCTCGAGTCGCCGCAATGCCGGGCGCGCTTGCCCATGCGAGTTCAAATTTTCCCCCATGACACCACAGACTCAATAGTCACCACTGTGAAGAACTTTTATGGTCTTTACTCTGGTCCCTCCGGGTCTAAGGGTGTCAGCTTTGAGGACGAGCATGGCAATACGCTCATTGCCCGTTACGAAAACTTCAGGAACAACATGGTTGTCTATGTTCGTGTCATTGAAGAGGCGTCTTTGCCATCAGGCTCCGTTGGCCAGCAGTCAACCTTTCATCGTGGCCCTGCGCACAAGACTGCCGAGTCCTCGTATGAGCAGGACGGCGGCTCGACTCACCCACAGCAGCAACATCAACCACAACAGCGTTTTGCTCAAGAGGACATGACCAGACCCAGCTCCAGAGGCTCTAGGGGTTCACGGCGGCGCAGTCAGTCTCCCGTCAACGGCCATGGTCGAAGGTCTGATCCGTTTGGCACAAGCGAGAGGCATAGCCGGTTCCAGACGAGCAGAGATCGGAGGTCCGTCAACCACGCGCATGCCGATGGATGCAGCGAGAGTATCAACGGCTACAGCAGTGGCGATGGCGCTGGCAGCAGTGCGTCTGCCAAGGCCAAGGAGCTGCTGGGTACGACCGACATTAGTGTCGAGAACATCGTGGAAGGCGGCCGTCGCAAGCGAGCCAAGTTTGAGAGCTCGGTAAGTTTACAATGCCAGATCACATCATCATTGCTTCTTCTTAGTCTCTTTGGCATTTGACTAATTCTTGACTCTTGTAGGAGTTGCCCTTGTTTGCACCGCCTCAGATGCCCGCGGCTACTTCGAATCCATCTGTTTCGCCGGCTCGTCGTATCGACAACTATCGTCCGTCGCTACCCTTTGTTCATCCGGGACAGCACCCGTTCTCCAACCCTCGGCCGATGCCATCTCCTCAAAGCTACAATGGTAACGCCCAGCCGTCCGTGTATGCCACACCTGCGCACGGCCATCGCTCTCGCGATAGTATCGGCTATGCCAGCAATGGCAGCGGTGTAGGGTCTGGCCCGAGTGGTGTGCTACCTACACCTGATCCCACCGTCGGTAGCTGCATGTCCGAGGAGGACAAGGACGTCGCTATCCAGCTGATGCGGTTGGGCGAGATGTCCAATGTTTCACATGGCCGCACCTCTGCGTCTACGCAAGATGATACCTTCAGTGGTCGCGCCGACGCTGCATCTTCCACTGGAGTCACTAGTGATGGCGACAGTTATAGCGAAGATGACACGCCGGCTGGTCTCCGCCGACAGAAGAAGCTGGATCCTACCACCACTGCTCGGCTGATTTACCCGTCCACCGAGACACCTTTCCTGCCCTCCACCGAAATGGCTGATGGCAGCAGCGATGAGGCTGACTACGAAGATGGCAAGCCGGCATCGCACGCGGGCACCCTATACAAGGCTGGGTCGGTCAAGACGAAATCCACCTCGACCAAGCCCAAGGCTATTGCGTCGGCCTCCGTGTCCAAGCCGGCGGTCCAGCAAAAGTCTCTCAAGGCTCCTCGACCTGCATCCGCCCCCAAGGCCAAGAAGCAGGCTCCTTTTGCCGCTGTTCCCACTTCTGCTGCTGCCCCTACCAGCGCCGCCATCAACATTGCCGCTGCTGCCGCCGCCGCCGCACATGGCCCCATGTCTCCTGCGTCCACGAACCAGTCGAGAAAGCCTTCTGTCGCTTCGGCCAGTCACATGCTTCACCCAGGAGACGATGAGCAGCCAGATCTTTCGACCAAGCCGCGATGCCAGCGCTGTCGCAAGAGCAAAAAGGGCTGTGATCGCCAGCGTCCGTGTGGGCGCTGTCGGGATGCGGGACTCTCGGCTGATCAGTGCATCAGCGAAGATGAAGGCAACGGTCGCAAGGGACGATATGGTCGCCACATGGGCGTGCCGATCAAAAAAGAGGAAGTTGCCGCTCCAACACAGCCCGCTCTTTTGCCTGCAGCGCCCATCACAACGGCTACCATGACGGGGGGTGATAAGAGTAAGAAACGGAAACGATAGCCGTGTGTGTCTGGGTATTTGTGTGCATGGCACATTGCGGTGCTGGCGAGAATGAAGAAAGAGTGTTACATCTCGCTTGTCACGCGTCTCTGGAAGAAGGCCGCCAGCGGCTCAGATGTGGTGGAGTGATGACTGAACATTGCCATGTTTCGCGCCTCTTGTTCTGATATTTGAGTCGCAATACGCCAACAAGTCGGCCTAACCATTTACGACTACTATAGAAGGAGTATGTAATCACGACGGTCCAACCTTACCAAGACCATTACGCTCCTTGATCGGCGTTGGGGAAGAGATTTTGTTGGAGTTGTTTTTGTTTTTTTCTTTTATCTGTCTGTCCCTCCCTCTCAGTTGCAGAAACACGATGCAATCTGCCTTGCTTTATACGTTGGACTGTTGTTCTTTTGCTCTTTTTGTGTGTTTCTTTTTGGGCTTGGGTTTGTGTGTCCTTGCTGTATTGTATGGATGGCTTTGATGATGGGTCGATTTGAGTGTGCTGCGTTTGTGGTGAATTCTGGGAGATGGAGTTTTAGCGGCAAGGTCTGCAGCAGACGATGGTAGGATATTGCAGGGTGGTGGCAAGATGTTCGCAGATATGGATGGAAGACGTTGGGTCGGCGAGAGGAAGGAAATCGTTGCTCTCTCGGGATCGAAGACTTGACGCAGCGACAATCCTATCCAGAAGCATGCTGATGGGACGCATGAGGGGATTCCTTGGCGATGTGCACGGTTTGTACGCTCACCAAGTTCAGGGCCTATCTTACGCCGTTTCTCACCTATTTTGTAACATCACCACTCACCCCAGCAGCAATGGGTGATTGTATCTCTCCGACTGTATACCCTCTTTCTGAAAAGGCCACCAAGAACGGGTACAGCAACGCACGCAGACAGCACAATCAGTACAGTCAAACAAAACAAAAGTCGGCGAAGGAAGAAAAAGAAAACAAACAAACAAACAAACGGCCCCCAGGAACAAACAGGGGCCTACAAAGGATATTTTGGAAGAATGGAAATGGGAAACTTGATGGGGTTGTTCTATTCTACTTTGCAGATATTTGGCAACACGTTTTAAGTAACTATGGCAGTTTCTTATTTTATTTATTTCTACGTCCTGATGTGTCTTCTGCCTTGGGAGTCATCGTTTCGTGCGATCTTGTTTGATTGGCGGTTTATATGTGCTTTGTTGCGCACCGATGGTCGATGGTACACGATGCGTTGTGGATTATCTAGTCTTGTTAATGATGGAAAAGAAACATGCAAAAAGGAAGACCTGTATCTATCTAACTGTTTTGTTAATGTCGTTGCGCATAAACAACTTGCCGTCTCTACAACATCTGTCAAAATCACACGCATTTCTGGTACAGGGTGTGTGTGGGCCCTGGGGTGGTCACTTCCCAGTTCAAGGCTCAAGCCGCACGCATGTACCTATGCGCGAGGACTGCGAATCGGAACACGACGAACAGCCCACGTTAGCCACGTAGACGGTAGCACACACCTGTCAAGAAGTGCGAATATACAGCAACAGGCATCCACGTCTTGCACACCGTATGATGAATAAAATTTCAGAGCCCGTAGCAAATAATATGGTTGTTTTGAGGCCTTGCGACGTAATGCGACAAAATGCGACAATATGCGCCGCGCCGTGCTGCGTGCGATGCGAATGCGAATGCGGTGGTGCACCGTGCGATGCGATGCGATGCGATGCGCCGACGGGCCTTCCATCTTCTGTGGCGCATTCCCTTAAATAACTTTAGCGCCCAGCCAAACCCATTCCCTTGCAAGTTGCTACCGCTTACCGCTGACCGCCTCTTCACGCGCGCCTATGGAATCAAGAATACCTAGGTATGTACGGAGTATGTACTCCGGAGTCCGTACCCGCCCCAAATGCGCTATGTACCATGCTCTTGCAAGTTGTCACTTCGCTTACCCCCCTCCCCAAAGAACACAAACAGAACAACGTTCCGAAATTAAAACTCCGAATCGGAATCGTCCATATGCGACACCCGACAGGAGAAAATGTCCCGCTTCGAGTGCCATCTTTCTTGCAGTCGATAAAGACAACAGCCCAATGTTCCATTCGTTACGTTAAATCCAACGACTGCCTTATCAGGTATGTACTCAGGTACCTATAACACCGTTTTTTCCTTACCCCAAAACATTATTTGTGTAAAGCCGCGACGCCCCGCTTCGGCTCCGGAATAAATCCGATTGGACTGTCACACGTGATCTGGCACGAGGTAGGCATGCGCCTCCTACGTCATTTCTACCCCGCTGTTTTGCGGAAAGGGTCTTTGACTCTTTGGGAAGTTTGTGGAGATTCATCATCCGGGGGGGCGTATCCTGTATGTACATAAGAAGAGGGTAGGACGGAGAGCTCCCCCTTTGCGAACTCGTAATCGACAATGGGAAAGTTCCAACGCTTAAATCTAGTATGTAGCCGGTACAGCTTCCCACCTGAACGTCTGGTTTTCTTGAGCTTGCAGTACGCGGGGCGTCATGTTGCCCGTTGAGCCGCTTGTGGGTGATGAGGAATTATCGGGCACCAGGAGCTCGAGGATGGCCTGAAGGGCATCGCCGCAATGATAGCAGGTCAGGGTTCTTGAGCGATGACCCGAGCCACAATGTCCTTGACAGCCGGCCGAGTGTCAGGCCAAGTAAATTGGGCCGATACAGCCGAGAAGCGTAAATAGATGTGTTGCCGATGACGCCGGCCAAGTTGCCGCTTCAGTAGCAGGATTGAGAGCCGTGCCTTGAACGTCCGCAGCTATCAAGGCTCCGCTTGTCTGCGTGACGACCTCATCAGATAGTTATTTCGTACTCTTGACCTCCGCGGGGTCCATCCAACTGGACGGAGTATGACACGTCCTGGACGGCACACGTGTACCACTTCTCCGGAAGGCAATGCGTCTGACGTGCCCAAGACGAGGCTCACCTTTCGCATAAGATTGTCGGCAACGAGGAGATCGCGGACTAGCTTTCATGCCGGTGAAATCGTGTACGTATCCTGCGGGTGCGCATCGGCCGTGCTGGATATCGGAAGGTGAGCTTTCAGCATTGCTACCAGTTGGCAAGGCTCGGGTCGAGGAGCCCTTCCGCAACGATGAACAAGACAAGTAGGCATTTCTTAGGATTTGGCAGAGCAGCTCGGGCTGTCGCGGCACTGGCGTTTGAGACATACCCGCGCTATGTGACGCGACATCCGCTCAGATCTACTTTTGTCCCGAAGCGTCGCGAGTTGAGGTTGGCGTTTTGAGAGCCGTCTTACTCTGCCGGGCGTTGATCGACGGGATATTCGGTGAAATTCATGAACACTATTGGCATCGAAAACCTTCGTGTTCAGATGTTCGAGCACCATGATTACAGATGGCGCGCTGTGGCCCTGTTTTTGGTTATCTCCGTGGAACATGCGACAAACTAATCCAGGTCAAGCCCAGCTTCGCAATAATGTCTTTATTATGAAACGAGAAATTCCGATTCGAGTCATCCAATTATCTGCTCAAGGAGGCTTGAGCTGTCGAGTCTGATCAAGCTACCTCCGGCGGTGAGCACGGCCCTCTGGCGCTGGGAGCGCTGTAGTTTCGCGAAGAACGAATGCTCAGTATCTCGAAAATGGGCGCAGGTTTTGGAAGCGTCACCGCCCTCTCCACTTAGCGGCAACTATCGCTCCTGCTTCATGGTGATTCCATCGAGGATGTTTCTCTTCTGAGATCATTATTGCGGGCTGCTGTCTAGACATTTGTGCTCATCAGGGAAGATGCGAGGCTCTCCTACGCACACCTTGCAAATAACGGCGACACTGGTGTTTCCATCGTTGTGGCCTTCTTTACTGTTCGCGGCTCGATGGCAATTAAGGGCCTATACCAAGGAGCCCTGCAAAATTTCGCATCCCTCGACACGCACAGCTCAAACACCGCCAGCAATACTAAGCGCGCCGGGATACTCAATATTGTGAGCTGTAGATGAGAAGCTTTGCACAGGCTCATCTGCTTCCGCTCTCAACTCGGGCCGTCTCGTGCTCCTTGATATCGACCGTCGTCGGTGTACCCATTCCGGAAATGAAGCAAGATGCTTATTCGACCCAATGCTTCGATTGTGGAGAGGACGTTCTGCAGACGAGGACCATACTCTGGGGTCGGAGTCACACTCGGCGCATTTATTGAGATGACGATGGCGTAAATGAAGCCGAACCCGTCCCGTTGTGAAACCTGTCAAAGGATCGGAATATAGGCCTTTCATTCGACATGGTCTAGAAATTGAGCTTCGTTGACCAAACACCGATGTACTTCTCTTTCGGGCGACTGCTGTGGATAATGGATTCGATGGCTAGATTCCTTGGGCCGCTCAAGTGTAGGAGGCAGAACCTCGATCGCTCTCCTTATGGCATTGCGCTTCTGCAGTAGCCACTAACTGGATACAACAAGAAGAGATGCTTCGCGGGATGGCGGACCGGGTCATGGATCGAACCACCATTGAAATCTTCGAGAACCGCTCGTCGAGGGCTTGCGTATAGGGGATCCTGCAACATCGAGACGTTAGCGATAGGATTTCTGTCTAGCAATGCAGTGTACGGACCTTGTTCGTGCATATCGCGCATGAGGATATTGCTGACACCTGGTTCCTGCGAACCGATAGCGCGTCGGGCCGTGAAGTCTGCGCTGATGAGGGAGCGAGCCCTCGACTGTCCTCGAATTTTCTCATGTCGGATTCAGGAACTCAAAACCTAATGTCGTCCTGTAATCTCGTCAAATCCCATTAACGTCGGAGAGGCTCACTTCATGTCACTGACAGGGGGTGGTAGGGGTTTGCAGCCAATCATGTCGCAGCTTTACGAGGAGTACTTCACTTCACCCGCACAATTAGCGTATGACCGAAAGTAGTGACAATCACTGTCGTGACATAGATGTACCTAGGTATACATCGGCTCCGTCCTGCATCCCGAGACCCAAACTTTTCTTGCGCTCGATGAGGAGTGAATTTACGGCGGAAGTGGCTCAAGATAGAAACCCAGCAATTGCATTTGTGAGAAAATTCCACATCGCACTTATCGAACCGGTAAAATTTCAGCGCCTGAGACCGAACTTTCTTTGTTCTGAGTTCAATGACTGTGATCACCAAAAAGATGTAGGGTACGCGATGAAGCATTTTGAAGCTCTTTATGTCACTCCAAGTCACAACCAACGAGCGAGGGGGATGTGGGGCCCGCGACATGAAGTGAGCCTCTCCGACGTTAATGGGATGACGCACCCAGCCAGCTCGCGTGTTGGTTTATCCGAAGCGTGGGCTCACGCTAAGCTGCTCTGGGAATGCCTTCCGCGCAGCTGTGAGCAGCATCGCCCGACGCCAACCTCATCACCATCTCCAGCCAACTCTGCCTACTCTGATTCTCGTCTCAGCGGCTGTCGTCCAATGCTCGAACTCCGAGCTATGCAGCTACCTTTGTCAGGGCACAGAACGGAGGTTTCGACTCGCGCCCGTGGATGACGAGCATGGAAAGCCCCCACCGCCTCTAGACCCTGCGACAGTGCAAGTATTTCCCGTGCCAGCCCCCGGCTGATATACCTACCTCCTACATATGCCGACGGGTGCAACATGCCGACTGCGTATCAAATGCTCTAAAGAGGCCCGTGGAAGCTTTGACTTACTCAGTATGTGCCTTAGGCATTGCTCAGGTGCAAGACGAGCCTTTGTTCTGCAGTCTTATTCACATCGTACAAACGACAGGACCTGCTGTACATATGTATGGCTGTGCATGATATGCATTACATTCAGCTATTTGCGTCTATACATACCTCATAGGTACTAGCTTCCAAGACTGGCGCCAACGACCACCAGTCATGTCAAGCGCCGGCCCTCTCTTGGCATAGAAGAAAAAGCAAAAGCAAGAGTAAAGAGGAGAAATCGAGACGGCGTCGCGTCAGTAGCGGAGCGACATGAATGGACATACATAATTGCGACCATTCTGCTATAAACAGCCACACAGGATGAATTCCTACAGGGCATGACTCGCACCTCGGCAGCCCGGGACTCGGGAGCGATCTCCCATCCGGACCAAGCCGGGCTATACTCCGGTCGACTTCTCTAGAATGCCGATTTCGAAGCCAAAACCCCCACAATCTATCTCAGACCTCTTCTCGCCTTGTCATTGCAACGTAGCTTTGGCAGGATACCATACCGACATAGAGTGTAGGTGGGCCGTTGGAACTTGGGTGCGGGCAAGTGGTCCCATCTGCTTCCTTTTCCCAATTCGCGTTGGGTCATATGCAAGCCAACAGCATGCCCTACCATGGAAGGTGGCCCTCGATCTTGTGCGGAGTAGAATTTTCCAAGCTGGCAGCCTGCAGGTGCCGACGCGGACGCGGACGAAAAGCAGATACATACAGTCTTGCTAAGTTGCTGTCAAGAGCCGGTCTCGCTCATCATCAACCCAGTTCGCGTCGACGAAATAGGTAGTCCGTCGGAGCTTCGGCATTGGCCGTTTCGATCAAGAAAAAGACCACAATTCACAAGGCTAACGTTGCTGGACCCCAAGCATCCATTCTAGATGGTCTAGCCATGCTCATTGCTTCTGTGACGGCGGTCTGACGTGTCACGTACCATCTGCAACGACGCCTCTTCCCGCCGTTGAACGAGAGAGACCCTGTTCTAGCCCCGGGTACAGGGAGTGTGCAGATGCCGGATCGCCGGCTCTTGAGTAGATGCGCAACTATGTATCGCAACTGCAAGTATGCAAGCGGAAAAGTCGCCACTCGATGGGCTGGGCTTTTTTTGGATGCCTCCTGGCTCTCTCGAGCGCTTGTTCCGGCTCGACATCCCAGTGGTCGCCGCAGATGCCGGACGGCTTGTACCGACTGGAATACTTGACTGCGCATGTGCTTCATTTTTCCATGTTCGTCCGTTTTTGTGCTTCTCTTTTTCTCTTTGATGCTTGAACTTCATCTCGAGATACGGTGTATGACGTATTACCTGTACAAGTGGTGGCGATACCAGACCGCGACTGGTTTCCCTGGCCTCCGGTAACCGACCGGACACTACTAAGCGTCAAACGAGTTCGAATCCGGCTCGGAGTCTGACTGATACCGAATCAGGCATCAGAGTCAAACAGTGTCGAGCCCAGCAAGATCACGAGTTGCTGCCCCGAAAAGGAAATAAACCTACTTACTCATGATAGAGCGGCGCCCGTATATCAGACAACAGCCATGACGCAGATAGCATATGATCTGAACGAATCTAATGCAAGCAGCTTGGTCATCACATGCGTAGCCATGCTGGTCACGAGCTGGCTTGCTGTGGGCATTCGAACATTTACAAGAGTCTTCTTGATGAAAAGCTACCAAGCGGATGATATCTTGATACTTATTGCGCAAGTCTGTCCACGTCCACCCCCCCCTCTGGCAGAAGCTTGTCTCTGAAATCTGTTCACGTGTCCTCGCTAACAGGTGCTGTCTCTCAGGCAATATTCACAGTTTCATGCTCCATTCAATTCGAGGGCGTTCAAATCGGTATCGGGCGACACAATGCTTCTTTTACGAATGAGGACGACCTAGTAGCAGCCATAATGGTATGCTCTAACGAACTCCCCGCCCCCCACATGGAAAAACAAGACAATACGTGCTCATGCCATGGCATGACACGCCCATGGGTGGCAAGATGGCTGATGACCAAGTCAACCTATAGTGGCAAGCTCTCGGAGTCGCTATCTACATATTGAACATGATGTTCATCAAGCTCAGCATCGGCGTCTTCCTCTTGCGCATCGCCACCCAGAAATCGTACATCTGGGCCATACGAATCGTCTTGGTCATCATCACGCTCTGGAGCATCGGCCTGTTCATCTGGAATCTCTTGCAATGCACACCCATCGAGAAGCAGTGGGATTTCAGGATCACGGACGGCCAGTGCGCTGGTGCAAGCGAAGTCCTGACGGCGGCGTATGCTCTCAGCGTCATGACCATTGTAACGGATTGGTTTTTTGTCAGTATACCTTGACCATGTTTCTGTTGTCTGGAACCAAAAGCCAGGGCCTAATCCTTACTAATGCTCATGTTATTGGTCTTTCCACAGGCACTGATACCAATTCCCATGCTTTGGGGTGTCAAAATGAGCACGCAGGCCAAGACGACCGTGATTTTGATCCTGAGTCTCGGTATTTTGTCAGTCCATTCATCCGCACGGTGCACCATCCTTCCATAGCGTCATATTTTGACTGTAAACTAAACTCTTCAGCGGGAGACAGTGCGAGTATCGCCACGCTCATCCGGTTCAGATTCTTGACTTCCATAGAGCGAACCGACGATATCCTGTGTACGCTCTTCCCAAAAAAGAACAAAGTCGCAGCCAAACACAGAAGTCAGCCATGAACACTAACAACACCCAGTTCGTGTAACCAACGCAAGCATGTGGAGTTTGATAGAAGTCGGTGTTGCCATCATCGCATCCAGCCTAGCCACCATCCGGCCTCTTCTCCGGTCTCTCAGAATCCGCGGCTTCGTATCCGTGGATAAGTTCCCCCTTGTCGAAACTTCGAGCCCGAGATGTGGAAGCCGCAAAATGCCCGAGTCCATGATGCCCGAGATCGATACCTACGATTTCCGTCTTCGCGGCGTCGGCGTACCGGCACGGGAGCACGATGAACTGGATGACGATGGGACCCGTTATCAATACGATACTAGCTCGATTGACGACTATCATTCCACCATCAAAGACATTGGTCGAGGGAGCGCCCGAGGTAGCGTCGGCGTGGCTGGCAGGAAGGAATCCATGACCTCGAGTGCCTGGAGCACACAGCCGACGGGTCGATCCTTGGATCGCCTCCCTGATCTGGAGTTTCAGAGACGGGAAATCTAATCGTGGTGGGATGGTTTGGGAGGATGTCGCGAGTAGGAAAGGATGTTTATTATTTGGTGGGAAACGGGTATATGCTGTGGATAATGAAAGCTTTCTAATGACTGGAGTTTAGGAGGACTGGGCTATGGGACATACGCGGCAGGGGCATGGCTTGACATTGGACAATATACCTTAGCTATCTCGACTGTTGTCTTCTTCTTTCTCTTCCTCTTCTTTCTCTTCCTCTTCTTTCTCTTCCTCTTCTTTCTCTTCCTCTTCTTTCTCTTCCTCTTCTTTCTCTTCCTCTTCTTTCTGCCACTGTCTGGCGAATCCCGACGTCCTGGTGTGTGTGGCTTGCGCAGTATGGACTGAATAACAGGGCACAAAGTATATCCGACAACAGCATGCAACGAGGCTGAACCTGCCCAGCTGGACCAAGTTGCCTCGAGGCCTGTTTGAGAGGACCGGGCGTAGTTGGCGCTCAGAATACAGTCAGGTATAATGCCATGCTATTTCAGTCCTTGATGAAGCGCTTCGTTTCTCTCTTTTTGGGGTCGCTTGCATGGGTCGTTCACTCCAGTCTCCAGAGCCAACTCCTGAGGCGCGGCGCCACCGTCCACGTCCCAATCCTCGGACCTCTTCCTCGCTCCATATCGGCGCGAGCACAAAGCGACCCATGATCTTGATTCTTGCCCATGCCGATGCTCTCGCCCCCAGTCACATCTTGCTGCACCTTCTCGTCGTTCCCCTCCACGATAACCGCCGTATTCAGAAGTTCATGACCGATTCGGAACTCATTCCCATTGTCATGCCGCCCCAGTTGAGTTCGACTTTTCCCCAATATCCGGAAATTCAACACGCGACGCCCAACGGAAAAAGTCCATCACGTAGTCGCCCCGCCCCATTTTAAACCGGAATAGATCCGATTGGACAGCGACATGTGATCTGGCACGACCCTACCCCTTGGCAAAAAATCCTCACATTCACGCGCCAACAAGTGAGTGAAAATGTGAGTTTCTTTTACGCGTATGATGGTGCAGAAAGGTATGTATGTATTGGGATGATATTCACGCCGAGGCACCGCGAGGCATCTCTGTGGCCCCGAAGCAGCTTAAAGGGCACATCAAGCGCCCTGCATACCCCAAGCTGAAGAAATTTGGCGTGGAAATACATAAGAAGCTGTACGAGATCGGAGATCATACCGGCGTCTGGGACGGAGAAATCCCCCTTGTCGGACGCGCAGACGCCGTTGGGCAGGTTTCCACGTTTGGACCCCCCGCTCCTGTAGCAGGATTAAGAGCCATCCATGCCTTGAAGGTCTGCAGCTAACGGGGTTTTGGCCTGTCTTCGTGACCACCTCATCAAAGAGTTCATGCTTACTCTTGAACTCAGCGAGTCCCAAGTGGATGGAATATGGCACGTCCTGGACGGCATACGCGTCAAAGACGCGGCTTACCTCTCGTGTAGGATTGTCCGCAAAGAGGCGATCGTGGACTACATAGCTTCGTAGCCATTGAAACAACCGTCAATGTATCCTGCGATGGCGCGTCGGACGTGCTGGATGCCCGGGAGTGAGCCCGTCAGCCTCGTTACCAATTTATATCCAAGTCGGAAAGGCCTCGGGTCAAAAAGCCCCTTCCGGAATAATCCCTTCCTCGGGGGTGAGCGAAACAGCCCGCTGCCCGTATTTGAGCCGCACGACGTTTGTGCGAGACGCATTCGCGCGACGCGACGCGACATCTGCTCAGGTTAGTGTTTCCCCCCAGGCGTCACGAGTCTGAGACTCTGGGTAGGGGCACGGGTTGGAGTTTTGAGAGGCCGTCTTGCTCTCATCAAGCGTAAATCCGAGCTTTGGCATGTTCCTGAACCCGAAAGCTCCTATTCAAGTCATCCAATTGTGTGCCCGAGGCAGTTCATGCTCACGGGAAGCTGTAGACGACTAGGGGCCGTGAGTGCGGCCCTCTGGCGCTGGGAGCGCCGTAGGTTCACGAGGGACGAGCCATGAAGGCTCACTATCGCAGGAATGGGGCGCAGGTGTTGAGGCTCGCCATCTTTCACAGTCAGTAACGGCGACTGTAGCTGCTTGAATTCTTCATGATGATTCCATCGCGGATGTCTCTCTGCTGTGATATCATCATCGTGGGCTGCTGATTTGACGTTTAGTCCAACAGGGGAAGATGCGAGGCTCTCCCGCGCACAGCTTGAAAAGAACACCAATATTGGTGGCCCCATCGCAGTGCTGCTTTCTTATCGTGACACCATCATGGATGCTTCTAAGTTCTACAAGGTGAGACCATAATTGAGAGGTGTGCCTTGATGTATCGGGCTCCGCAGGCCCGGTAGTATACTGTGAGGCTAGCCTGCAAATACCGGCGACAGTGATGATTCCATCGTTGTAGCCCTTTGTTTGATGCTCGCGGTTCGATGACAAATTAAGGACCTACGCCAAGGAGTCCTGCAGAAACTCGCTTCAATAACTCGTCTCGTCGCGGCAAGACTGCCAAAGAATCGATATAGGCCTCTCATTCGACATGGTCTAAAAATCGAACCTCGTTGATCAAAACATCTGCTTCTCTTTCGGGCGACTGCTATGGATGATGGATTCAGGGCTAGATTCGGGGTCGTCCAAGTGTAGGAGGCAGAATATCGACCACTGGATGCTCTCCTCATGGCATTGCGCGTCTTCAGCAGTCATCAACTGGATGTGGATAGACAGCCGGATTACCACGTCAAGAAAAGACGCTGCGCGGGATATCGGACCGCGTCTTGGATCGAACCACCGTTGAAGCCTCCGACAACTTCTCGTCGAGGTCTTACGTGTAGGGGAGCCTGCAACATCAAGATGTTAGCGACAGGACTTTCTGTCTCGCATTGTAGTGTACGGACTTTATTCGTGCATGAGGGTATGCCGATGGCGCGTCGAGTCGTGGACTCTTGCGGTGATCACGGAGCGGAGTCCTCGACTGCTTTCGAGTCATGTCGGATTCTGAATCTCAAAACATGATGGAGTCCTGTCGTTTCGTCAAATGGCACATCCGCCGCAGCTCGCGGTAGGCGGTCTAGACTCTCAGGCCCAGAGACGCAGAGTTCATCGTACGGTAAAGAACTAAAGATCTTCAACACATTTTGCAACAATTGTGCACGGTCCGCCGTTCGCCATGTGCCACGCTAATGCACGATGGACAGGGGTACTCATTGGCCGAGACTCGAAACAACGTCAGATTACCCCACTTGGGGCAGTTCAAGGAATTGAACGTCCAAACCAAACCTGATCGTCTTGATTCGTGAATGAGAAGATCTCCAAAAGATCACGGCACTGGGTTCGCCACGCCCGTTCAGATCGCGAACGGCAGGAGCATCGAGGTAACCTAAAGAAAACAGCTCCTCAGAGATTATCGCGTCGTTTGATTTTGAGAAGTATGCCCAGGAATTGATTTGATGGGCTCATGGAGTTGTTAACTGGTGGTGATTTGAAGATAGGGTATAGACCCAAGCCCGGCAAATGTTTCGCTCCATGTGACAAGGGCCACTATTTGGGACTAGGAACTGATGAAAGTCGATGCAGAACGCAATGATCGACTGTGGCTCTACAAGGATTTCTAGACGCGTGCGTTCTCCCTCTGAGTCCTTGGGGGCCAGCGATGACATCGGAGTATGGACCTCAAGTGTCCTCCTCTCTATCCCCGGCTAACCGCCTGAATATCCGAATGTCACTGACTCTCATATTCTCGGGGCTCGGTCTCGGTCTCCAGGAGCGCTGAGTCGTCTCGAATGTGTCAAGGGTGGACCGGTGTGCCTACAGCCTACACGTGTGACACTCCACCAGCAATGTGCCTTCAGACCATTTTCTCTGTCATATCGCCATCTGATTCTCAAGCGCAACTGGATTTTGAACGAGACGTGAATCTTTTTGAACCTCGTGGGAATTCTATGAGATCATTCGTCAGAAGAATAGTCCATGACTCCATGTCAATCTCAAGTCATCGATCATGGCAGCGCTAAGGAACTCAGGGAGCAATCTGGTCAGTGGTCATGAGGAAAGTTTGATACCGCCGATATCATCTACGATCAAACTGCCAACTGAAAAGGTTTCAGTTCCAAAAGTTATCAACGAGCTTTCTTTAGAGGGACCGATTCCAATATACGACGTCACATGAGGATTCCAACAACGTAGCGCGACATTTATGTACTAGATCTCAGAGATTGCTCTGCAGAGTACTACATACATACCTAGGTATGTGTGTACCGAATTTTCTAATGTCTGCGTTTGATGGGCAGTACATATCACCATTCTCATCATTATCTCCAGCCAGCGATGCCTCCTGTGACATCTCGTTTCAGCGGCTGTCGTTCCGTGCTAAAACTCCGAGCTATACCAGGGCCTAGAACCAAGGCTTCGGCCGGGACCCGCAGATAACGAGCATGGAAAATCCCCAACCGCCTTCAGACCCTGCAACGGTGTAGATAATTCCCGTGCCGTCATCCGGCTGATACACCGTCACACACGTAGCCGACTGCCGACTGTGTCATATCGGATGCTTCCTAATGAGGGCTCTTCCATCTGCCCGTGGAAGCCTCGATCTACGTACCTTGGGCAATGCCTGCAGCCCGGGTGTAAGAAGCGTGGCTCGAGCCACTGTTCTGCAGTCTTGTTCATACAGCACAAGCGACGGGATTGCTGTGAATATGTATGGCTGTACATGATATGTACTGCATTCAGCCAGTCGCGTCTACCAGCTTTCAAAACTGGCGTCAACGACTACCAGCCATGTCAAGCGGTGTCTCCCTACTGCCATAACAGGGAAAGCAAAAGCAAGAGTAAAGAGTAAAGAAGAGATCGCGTCGCGGCGGTACATAGCAGAGCGACATCAGTGGACACAATTGCGACCTTTCTGCTATACTCCGTAAACAGCCACGCAGGATATTCTTACAGTACTGCCAAAGATCGCGACTGCGCATGACTCGCATCTCGGCAGCTCGGCAACGACCTTTCATCCGGAACAAACCGAGCTA
Source organism: Claviceps aff. humidiphila group G2b (assembly GCA_018360325.1). Lineage (NCBI taxonomy): Eukaryota > Fungi > Ascomycota > Sordariomycetes > Hypocreales > Clavicipitaceae > Claviceps > Claviceps aff. humidiphila group G2b. The sequence goes on from SRQG01000106.1 coordinate 30,338, forward strand.
TACTCCGGTCGACTTCTTCAGAATGTCGATTTCGAAACCAAAACCCCCACGGTCCAACTCAGAGTCTCGGGCCTCTTGTTCTTTTGTCATTGCAAGCTCCGGTAACCGATCGGACACCAAGCGTCAAACGAGTTTGATTCTGGCGCAGATTCTGACTATTTGATACCAATCAAGCATCAAAGCCAAACGACGTCGATCTCAGCAAGATCGAGATTTGCTGCCCAAGGAGATCAACCTTTATAACCATAGAGCAGCGCACGTGCATCATACAACCATGGCACAGACAGAATATGATCTCAACGAGTCTAATGCAAGCAGCTTGGTCATCACATGTATAGTCATGCTGGTTACCAGCTGGATCGCCGTGGGCCTTCGAGCATTTACAAGAGTCGTCTTGATGAAAAGCTACCAGGCGGATGATATCTTGATGCTGATTGCGCAAGTTAGTCCACCCAACCCCCTCTTGCAGAGGCTTGCCTCGGGAGCCAAACCAAGCCCTTGTTTCTCGCCTCCCCGCTAACACGCGCTTTCTCTGCAGGCAATATTCACAGTCACATGCTCCATCCAATTTCAGGGCGTGCAAAGCGGTGTCGGGAGACACAATGCTGCTTTTACGAACGAGGACGACCTAGTAGAAGCCCTAATGGTATGCTCTAATGCACTCTCCTCCTCCCACATGGTCAAACAAGAGCAATGCGTGCTCATGTCATGGCATGACACGACCATGGGCGACAAGATAGCTGATGACCCAATCAACCTATAGTGGCAAGCTCTCGGAGTCGCTATCTACATATTGAACATGATGTTGATCAAGCTCAGCATCGGCGTCTTCCTCTTGCGCATCGCCACCCAGAAACCGTACATCTGGACGATACGAATCTTCTTGGTCATCATCACGCTCTGGAGCATCGGCTTTTTTATCTGGAATCTCTTGCAATGCACACCCATCGAGAAACAGTGGGATTTCAGGATCACGGACGGTCAGTGTGCTGATGCAGGTGAAGTGCTTACAGCTGCATATTGTCTCAGCGCAATGACCATTGTGACGGATTGGTTTTTCGTCAGTATACACGTATCCATGTCTTGTCTTTCTGTCTCACAGAGTTGTGTTTTGCTCTGAGAATAATTCATGAGTCGCATTCGCTAACCCGGGTGTCGTCGGTTATTCTACAGGCACTGATACCGATTCCCATGCTTTGGGGGATCAAAATGAGCACACAAGCTAAGACGACCGTGATTTTCATACTGGGTATCGGTATTTTGTCAGTCCATGAATTCGCGTACAATTCTTTTTTGCCTTCTGCACCATTCATCAACAACCGCATCGTCTAGCTAGACTCTAGTAACTAATCTCTTTGGCGTGGGGGGAACAGTGCAAGTATAGCCACGCTCATCCGTTTCAGGTTCCTGACTTCCATAGAGCGAACCGACGACATTTTGTGTGCGTGCTCGTGCTCCGTGCTCCCTTTTCCCCTTCTTCTTCTTCTTCTTCCATCTTTTCTTTTCTTTTCAAGTCCCTGTCCAGAGACGTCCACTGTAAAACTAACAAGATTCTAGTTCGTGCAACCGACGCAAGTATCTGGAGTTTGATAGAAGTCGGCGTTGCCATCATCGCATCCAGCCTAGCCACCGTCCGGCCTCTCCTCCGGGCTCTCAGAATCCGCGGCTTCGTATCCGTGGATAGATCCCCTCTTGTCGAGACCTTGGAACCGAGACGTGAAAGCCGTAAAGTGTCCGACTACACGATACCCGAGATTGACACCTACGATTTCCGTCTCCGCGGGGTCGGCGTGCCGGCACAGAAGGACGATGAAGTCGACGATGATAGGGCCCGTTATCAGCACGATTTCAGCTCGATTGACGACTATTACTCCAGCATCAAGGACATTGGTCGAGAAAGTGCCCGAGACAGCGACAGTTTGGCTGGCAAGAAGAAATCGCTGACCTCGAGTACGCAGAGTATACAGCGGATGGGCCAATTCTTGGACCTCCTGCCTGATCTGGAGTTTCAGAGGCGGGAGATTTAATGGTGGTGGGATGGCTTGGGAGAACGTGGTGAGCAGGAAATGGGGGTATGTTCTTGAATCTTTGGTGCGAAATGGGCATGTGTCGTGGACTATGAATCCTTTTCATGATTGGAGTTCAGGAAGAGTGTTGGGCACGGCAGCATGGTCATGACTTGACACTATACTGTACTATTCTGTAGGACCATGACGAGAACAATGAATGCCATGTTTTATCAACGCTGAACCATCGATGGCATCATCCAACAAGCCGGTGTGAAGCCCCATTTCTAAAACAAAGTTACAAGGCCCATACGATATGTACACGACCAGAATAGCCCATGTCATTGCATCTTCCATTGAACAAGCTATCTACCCATCTCCTCCAGATATAGTCTCATTCTCCACGTCGTGTAACCGGAAGATCGTACGCAGAGGCCCCTTCAAGCCTCGCTGGCAGAGGCAACGTCGTTTTCTTCCCCTAAACCTATATCGGTGGAAAGCAATCGCACATAGGACTACCATTCCCGGTGTGTGGCTTGGGCATTATGGTGGAGAAAGGGCACAAAGGCCACAATTACCGACAGAAGAAATTATGCCATGCATTGTGTCTGGGGTATATAGCAAGCAACAAGGAACACGGAATGCCCTTCGATCGGTCCAGCTGAGCCATATTTCTTCGAGTACTGTTCAAGAGGATCGGACGAAGTTGCGCCAGGACATAAGATGCCATGCTGTTTGGTCGTTGATGAAGCGCTTCATTCCTCTCGTTTCGAGGTCGCTTGCATGGGCCAGAACCCAGACCACAACCGTTGGCGGATCACCTATTCACTCATCTGGGCCACCACAGGAATTCCAAGGTTTCCAAAGCTTCGCAAGGACCGGTTTTTCGAAAGTCGTCGTTTCATCGGCCATGGGAAACCAGCCGTCTCACAGTCTAGCTCACCGCTTGCAGGGCAACACAATCACCGTGCTTCTAGACCAGCCACTTGAGATAGAAAGGTTTGCTGCACTGGGGAACCCCTTGGAACAGCTCCATCTGTGAAGCCCATCCCCTCAAGTTCCATTCTTTCTCTTCCTCGCCCCGCATTTGCTTCACTCCAGAGCCAACTCCTGAGGCGCCACATCCCAATCCTCTTCCTCGCTCCATATCGGCGCGAGCACAAAGCGACCCATGATCTTGCCCATGCCGATGCTCTCGCCCCCAATCGCATCTTGCTGCACCTTCTCGTCGTTCTCCTCAACGATGACCGCCGTGGTCAGGAAGTTCATGCCCGCTGCGGGACTCATTTCCAGTGTCATGCCGCCCCAGTCGAGTTCGACTTTTCCTGATTTTCGGACATTGAGTTTTCCAATCATGCCTCCCTGTGACAGGAACTGCGACCGGAACCCTTCGGCTTCGAGGTCCTCGTCATTCTGATCGTCAATTAGGCCGCCGTTAGTCGCGCTGGGCGTGTCGTACAGGAGATCGTAGTCATCTGCTGCTTCGTTCTTAACTCTGGACGCAGGCCGTGCTACCTCCTTCAAGGGGGGAATCAGCGGCGGGAATTGGAATAGATATAGTCGCCCGTCTTTGTTCGATGGCCCTTCTGTATGAGACTCGCCGTTATCGTCCGTGACCGTGACGGCTCCGAGCTCGCCTGCTAACAGATCGAGATCGGTCTGAATCTCCCTCTCCTCGATATCTTTCGCTAGAGTCTTCTTCTTCTTGACGCTGGCAAGTGATGCCAGAATTTGCTTCTGCTTCTTTTCTTCCTCTTCTTCTTTTGTAAGCACAGGCTTCACGTCAACGTCCAGATCCATGAGATCGTCTGTGTCTGACTCCTTCTTCACCCTGGCGGCGTTCCCGTCTGTATTCCAGACGCCTTCTTCTGGTTCATCCACTGGCGGCGGCAGGCCCGAGCCTTCGCCGTCCACCCAAAGACTTTCTTCCTCGCCCGTAGCATTTTCTGCGGCCTCAAGCTCTGCTGTAGTAGCCACCACGATTCCTTGTTCCTTGTGTTCTTTCCGGTATATGCCCATGGGCATCGTGACGGCCGTGTGGCCACCAAGTGCTGCCATCATGCCTTCGTCCTCGCTATCGAGCTCGTCCTCTGGCGACATGACGTGAAGTTTATCCGCATTGATTCTCGGCTCACGCCTTCGAATATTCGCTTCAGCAAATCCCTTGCCCTTGCCCTCGAATTTTCCTCTGCCTCCAAAGAATCCTCCTCCGCCCGCGTTTGCGCTGCTCCCTCCGCCATACCAACCGCCGCCCTGGCCACCGGCTACTCCACAAGTTAGGCGATGGTTTAAAAGATAAAAGAGTACCCCTCCTCCCCAAAACCCACAAAATCGACAAACATCTCGCGCTTGATGGTAACGTACCTGCTCCAGCTACGCCACTTGAAAACGGGCCACTGGCTGTTGAGTTGCCTCCTCTGCCCCCTCTCGCACCCATTGCATCACCACGACTTCGTTTACTCCGATTTCTTGAGCGGCCGCGGGCCCTTCTTTCTGCTGCAGCTCTTTCCTGTGCCTTTTGCTCTTCTTGCCGAGCAAGCTTGTCTCTGTCGGCTTCGTCTCGTCGAAGAATCTTCGGTCGTAGGCGACCGCCCGTGGCGGTCCTAGCACCGGCCGTCGTACCACCCCTTCGCGCCGCAGCACCCGTCGTACTGCTTGAAGCAGATGCTATTGCTTCATCGAGCGTAGAGGGAGTCGCCGCTGAGGGCGCTGTGGAAGCTGTGGCATTTTCGCTTGCTGAGCCGGCGTCCGCCGTTGGTCGTTGGCTGGCTGCGGCGCCGCGACGGGCCCGACTGCTGGTCGCCCGGGTTCGTACCATCGCTGATCGAAATGCCTGGATTCGCAATTCCAGACTTTAGCAGAGGGACTGCGCAGTTTTTGATATGCAAGAAGAACCCAAGGTGCCGGAGATGTAACATGTCGGGAAGCAGAGTGTATCCTTCGTCATCACAGCTCCAAAAAAAATTGGGCGGTGAACCCGCACGGATAAATTCTGCCACCAGCCTTACCGCTACGTGTTGCCAGAATTCACGTGATTGTCCGAATTTTGATGCCTGCCTTCGTTGGGACTTTACCAATTCTTGCAATCGGCAATAAAGTCTTCCCATCGGGGACAGCATGATAACCACCCATGCATCGCAGAGGATCGCGTTGATGTCTTCAGGTCGAATGAGTCCTAACTTCTAAGGAATAAAAATGGTCTATACTACGTTCCAACTTGACTCAGAAAACAAGATGCAGTTTCCAGCCACCGTCGTGTTTCTATTGCTAGCTCTCGTAGACAATCCATAGCCCGGACCTCCACAGGATGGACTCACTTCACGCACAAGAGCGCTTCTTCGCCAAAGTGCGATTGGACTGTGCCTTCTCTGACAAGCATCGACCCGATCCATTCCCTGCCAGCTTCCACTGTCGGTGCGCCGAACTTGACAATGACGCACCCGCGGACACGAGCTGCAGACCACAAGACGCCTTCCTTTTCTTCATAAGCAAGCCTTCTCGCCCGCCACTTCGCCGGTTCCGTCATCTGTTTCGAGTCCTCGTCGCGAGCCTGTTGCGTCCGAAAATCACGGGCCCCCAACCTGGGCAGTGCATCAAACTCCGCGATGAAGAATTCCCCCAGTGTCCTAAGAACAGGGCCCCGTAGTATGAGTGTCCCAAATACGCCTAGATTATGCATAGTCTCGCAAAGCAGTTGATCAACAGCCCGTGGCCCATCCCGGGAGAGATTGACGGTATCTCGGACCAACAATCGATCGCTCTGCGACGGGTCATCACCCCGGAGCCACACCTCGTTGCGGCCAACGAACTTGATGAAGCTCCAGTTTTCTCCCCGAGCCGTTCTGCCGGCCGTGACCCAATCTAGAAGACAAAGTGATGCTCCTGTTGTCACTTTGAAGATCTGAGTCTGAGTATACACGCTGTCCTGGAATGGTTGAACAGGGTCCGGGAGGAGACACACAGCAGCCGCTTGATCCACTGTGACGGTCATCGACTGGCGTGTGACGATGTCCGGACTAGATGACTTGAAGACCTTGGTATGGCCTTGAGTGACGAGGCTGAGATGTGCTTTGCTTTGGACGCGAATTGTCAGGTTGATGGCATCTCCGGCAACGAGGCCGCCCCCGTAGGACAAGAGGAATACCAAGGCACTTTTCTGGCCACCAATGGATGAGGTGGGCGATATCAGCTTCAAAGGATACTGGTAAGAGATTGCTTCCAGGCCATGTCTGCCACTGGGAAGTATCTTGGCCACAATCTTGCCCCCGCCGGGCGTCGAAGACGACTTCGGGAAGGTCAAGCTTGAAGCTTGCGCCATGGACCTAAGACGTGATGGGTTCGGGAGGCAAAATATCGTGACAGAGTGACGGTAGTCTCACGAAGCATATCTTGCAATTTGCGTCATGAGCGGAGAGAACGCTGGGAGGAGGTTGTTGGCAATGAAGATGCCAATTGATGGCGTATCGCCTCACATGACTTGGCGATCCGATGCAATGCGGGAAATGAATCACGAGTCCACGACAACATGCGTCGTTCGGACTCGTGATACCCGACATGCCGAAAGTGACGACAGAGTTAGCGCTGCCAAGCTCTGCCAACCAATCAGATGAGCCGTGCTACTCGGATACGTACATACCAAGATATACCGGTAGATACATATGCACATACTCCGTACAATTTACGAGAAGGCCGACGTGCCTTGCGTCGGGTCGTTGAACTTGGGCTTATAGAATAGGTATCAAGAGCATTGGACTCGATGCCCCTGCAGAACCAAAAGATAGGCATGAGTGGAACTGATGTCGGCGTAGACCTTAGAGCCTCAGCTATCACGGCCCGCGGGAAGTCGATGAGACGAATTCGGTATTTATCCCGAGAACTGCCCAGTGTCGAGGCGTCTGTGATGTATCAGGAGTCATTCTGGGGCCACACTCGTTCTTGGAGCTTGGAAGGTAGTAGCACTCTCTTTAATTCCCACGAGGACAGCTGACCGAAACAACTATCGGACGTCGGAGAGCAGGCTGCATAGCTAGGTAGGTATTTACGGGATTCACAGTGAGACGGAATAGGCTGCTGTCTTGCCTTGGGTTGTCTTTTGTGAGCACTCAACGTCTTGACACATACTCATAGTAATATGTTCACGCATTAGCCATGGGATATCGAATAGTGGAAATTGAATGAATATTCTCATCTTGGCGCACTATCATGTCCTGCGACTGCAACAGGAGTTGACCGATGATATAAGTACAAAGTGCTTCTCCATCAGACTCCATGTCTGTCTTGTCTAGTTAGTCGCAGCCATAGCCTCCTCCCTCTGCTAAGTGCTTCAAGATCTTCGCGCGAGACGGTGGCTTGAGAAGCCCAAGTGGGCTTTCTAGGAGTAGGTGGCCAATGATGGATCATGGCCGGAATGCGGGCCTGAGCACTTTTATTCGAGCCATCAACATGGCTCGAATACAAGTTCGAGCCCTGCCGTTAGTTCTGCCGCGGAGATGCAGCCACCGACCGATGAAGTTCACGGGGTTGCACCCTTGTCAAGTTGTCACCACCGTTCGGCTCGTGAGTATAACGAGGGAGTGCATTCAAGCTAATTGAATATGTACCTTGTGATCGAGCTCAAGTCTGAGTAGCTATGAGCGCCTTTCTCAGGTGTATCTGACGCGCTTGTTGTCTATCTGAAGTTCTGAACTTCGAGATTGGAAGGTTCAAGGTCCAGGAATCACCAGGATGGCGTGAACCCCATCGTTCAAAATAAACCAACATGTTGAGATTCTGTTTCGAGGGATTTGTCGAGCAGAAAATCGAATTGTATCATCTTACTAAATTTGTCCTTCAAGACGAGAAGTCACCGCATAGAGTTTGCATCCCTCCGCCTCGGGATAATCTTGAAGATCCCAATGAACGTGCCAAATGCAAGCCAAACCTCTTCCCGGTTCCGTTGCGAATGTGCCACAATGCAGCGACATCCCTTATCGCTACCTCGCGCCCTATACTATATAGGGTCCTACACCCAGGCTTCGATTTGGGTCACAGCAAAGCCAATTTTCTCCACGGGTGAACCGGCACGGCCTTTGTGAGGGGTGGCTATTGTATATCTCAAGTTGTCTTATCTGTGGTGACAAGATGCCGTCGCATATGTTACTACCATGTAATAAAGCCGTGGTCCGTTCGCCCGTGATCGCGGTTTAATCACCGCCATGATGGAGTCTGTGGGCGCGTGCCAGGACGCTTGCATTCTAGAGATCAGCTTCGACGATCCAGTCGAGTAATATATTGCTTGTTACGTTAGCCATATTTGGCCCTTTCCAGCTAAGCTATGAAGTCTCATTCGTCTAGGTAAACCAGAAGAAGTTAGAACGTTTCAAGTGCGTACCTCTGTTAACAAGAAACGAAAATCACGCGGACCGTGTCCGACGTCGAGCAAGGACTTACCCCCATGTTCCACATCGATAGCCTCAAGGAAGTCGGCTTTCTCTCTCGAGCGCGCCGCATCGAATGGCACTCTCAAGCATCATTCATCGTGCCAGCACTGCAGGATCGTCCTGAGCCTCGCGAAGAACTTCCATGATGCGCGAGTAGAGTTGAGGATCAGGCTCGTCCAGCACTACCCCATTACCATATGTCTCCTCCTCTGGCAGTTGAACATCATCAAAAGAAAACAAGTCTCGAAGTCGGACGAGATGAGGAATCAAAGGCTTGAAATAGGGCGTGAAGTCTCTGTTTATGAGAGCTTCGAACCTCGCCTTGTCGTAAACGACGTCTGCCTTCAACGCTGCAAGTGATTCGTCGGCCTCAGAATGCCAACGGTCATAAAAAGTCGTCCGAGGCTGTTTGCCAGGCTTGCCGTAGTGGACGCATATCCAAAACAAGACCCAAAAGAATGACTCTAGATCATGTATAAAGGTGTGCACCTCGCCTCTCAGCAGCCCGATTGCCATGAATGCTCGGGTACCTACCTTGCTCTCTGCATCCGAGTCCAGATCACGGTCTTCTCTGACAGCGAATTCAAGATCGATTAGAAACGATGACCAGGAGGGATTGTTTGGGTCTTCGTTGATCACGAGGTTGCTGATGGATATGTCTCTGTGCAATATACCTGCATAGTGTAAAGACTCATGACCTTGGATGCAGCCCTCGAGACCGGCAAGAAGGGCCTTGCGAGAGCTTGCTTTGTAAATGGCCTTGCCATAGTCCCTGACGATGATACGCCGATGCACCCTGTTTTGTAGCTTAATAGCAGTCCTTGCTGGAGATGGGGGTTTCGGGCTCCTGCTCCTACTCCTGCTCCCGCTCGTCCGACTTTTTCGCGTTTCTGGTGTTGCCGCTCTGACAGAGTGCTGTGGGCGACTGGGTCCAAAGTTCGAAGCACTTGCTATGTCCAGCCCCCGTCGAATGCAGTTTTGTATATCGTCATTCATGCCGCGAATCTGTACTGTCTCGTGGTGGTAGTGCCGAGCCACATTGACGACGCCTCTACTTGTCACCTCAGACAATATTTCGCCCTCCTCGTCGCGTTCAGGGCGCTGCCAGGAGTCTTTGATAACCAGTGGCGTCTCCGGATGACCTTCGGGATGAGCTAGCCAGCATGTTGTTGCCCGACCTGCGATACGACGCGGCCGCAATATCGGCCTATCAATCACGATACGCTCCTTGCTTCCATTGCGTTCAATCTCAATGTAGTGTTTGCCTTGGAAGGCCTGGATCGTAGAATCAAAGCCAAGTTCCTCTTTGCTGATCCAGAAGAAGCCGAGCATAACGTAGATGAACTGTAGACCATCCTTGTTGATATCGAACTGCTCAGATGCGATGGCGCCGAGCCTGTCGAACGCCCATACCCTCATCAGAGAATCGCAGAGAGTGAAGCCAAGAACAAATCGCCTGGTGTATTGCGCAGCCATCAGTGCCCGTGCATACCTCCCAATATTAAGCCACGCCTCCGAGACATTATCTGCCGAGGCGTCACTTTGCAAGTCTCCAGGGACCAAAGTTCGAGACCAGTGGTGTCTCGTATTCCGCTCACGTTCTGCATCAACGAAGCCAACACTGAGCTTTGGCCTCCTCACAGGTTCGTTAATCTGCGTGTTTTGTTCTGTCCAAAGCGTTCGTTGACGCGTAAGCCCAGGCCGTCGATCCGCCGCGAACGCCGCTAAATTCTCGCTGAATTCCCGGAACCAGTCGAGGGTTTCCTCTTCTCCGGCGTCATATGGCCAATTCTTCCACCCATTATCAAATATCGGACTCGGGCCAATTGAGCATTGCGTGAAGAATAGCTCGGACGCCACCTTCAGCCCGTCAACGCCGCTGAAGAATTTGTCGCAAAAATTTGGGATGTCGATATATGTATGACCGAGCTCCTTCCTTAGAATGCGGTTGACATGTTTGCGATAAACGCCCGAGCTGGAAAAGCTGCTCTTATTGCGCACCCATGATATTTGCGGAAGCGAGGACGGCATGGAGTGGGGAGGTGGAGATATTTCGCCTGGTTCAGTAAGGTTCCAGACTAGCCGCCATATCTCAAAATCGTCCTTATTCTCAATAACTCCTTTCAGGAGCTGTCGGAGACGGTCGGAATCGTTATCCGCTGCGTGGAAATCTATGCCGAAAGTCTGTAACTCATCCGAAAGCATTCCCCCAGAAGACCCTGGTAGGATGCGAGCTGCTCGATGGGTCCGCAAGTCATAGAGAAGAGCTATTCCTAGAGATCGCAAATCTGCAAACGGATTAGCATAGGTATTGAAGTGATCTGCTCGGTCCATGTCTCTTCTTACCGCCTGTACAGAGATTGTCAACGGTTGCGGCATCGTAGACGCCCTTTGATCTTGCATCCTGACGGACGTCATCGAGAACTCCCCCGATGGGATTCTCTTCTATTATCGTATTCCAGCGATCCATTATTGTCAGGCGGTCGGCGGCCCCACAACGCTGATGCTAGCGACGAGTTTAACCTTTTACCTGGCACAGACCAGAATTCAGGAATCCGAGGACGGAGAACGCGTCGGAGAAGAATGGAAGCTGTCACCCGGCCCTGCGGCTGCTGAGAATGCGGGGTTTATTCCTGTTGCTCGCACTGCGATACTTATTAGGCAGTAGTTCCAAAGTTCTTAACTTCTTAGAATGCAGCCCTGTTGGGCACAGTAAAGCCCAACGCAGTAGCATAGATAAATCCTCATCAAGATTCAAAAGAGTACATTAGGTACCTAGGTGCCTACAGAGCGGTGGGGCTGAACTTTGAAGTGATCCAAGCAACCACCAACACGCGTGTACAAAGGTAGGTACCTCACCTGTTATGTACATACTGTACCTACATAAATCACACAGCTGACGTGCGAATGGGGTCATTTTGGTCAGGGCTGCTCCGCATCTCGTCATGAGATGATCATAGTCCCTGATGTAAAGTTCCAACACCGAGCACAATAGCAATCGGTGTCAAATGGCACAAATGGCCAAATAGTTTACAATCTGCCGAATCGATGCTTACTTGGGCGCCTCATCATCTACACACGGAAAACCTCGCGCAGAACATCATAGAATCAACAACAGACACAGATACACAGCAACGCACGCAATCAATCAGCATACCCTTCAGTCTCTTACTCTATGAAACCATAAAACTCTTTCCTCTGCAGCTGAGTTTTTACATAGCGGCATCTGCTGCTGCACCTCTTCAAGACTCCAAATGAGGGCCCAACGCCAAGATCGGTCACCGACTCACCGCTGAGCAGCATTTCTGCCACCGCATTCTGTCTCTGTCCAGTGTTAGCATTGTTTAATCTAACAGCACTGCAGGATCCTTCTGGGCCCTTTTCAGGACTTTTATCATCTTCGAGTAGGGCTTACGGTAAGGTTTGACCCGTGGGTTCTCCCTAGGAACACCTCCTTTCGTAATTTGTTGACGTGTGGAAACAACGGCTGGTGATACGAGGTAAAACCTAAATATTCCGGGTCCTTGAAATACCCATCACTGATAACACCTAATTTTTGGCACACCAGTTTCTTATACGGAATGTAGTCCCGAGATGTATATAGCGTTGTGTTATTTACTTTTCCTGGGCCTTCGTAGTGGATGTAGATCCAAAACAACACCCAAAAGAAGGACTCGAGATCATGCTCCAATTACCATGAAAACCGGGGTACCTGTTATTTCCTGTGCACTCGAAGGCCTCCTTCGCTCTGTGCTGATTGCGAAGTCAAGGTCAATTAGGAAGGACTTCCAGGAGGGATTACCTTAATCTCCATTCATCATCAGATTGTTGATTTGAGATATCCCCGTGCAATATACCTTTGTCGCATAGAGATTTGTGGCCTTTGATGCAGTCCTCGAGACAGGCAAGTAGCGCCTTGCGGGAGCTGGCTTTGTAAATGGACCTGCCATAATCCTACACAATGATACGCCGATGCACTACGTGGGTTGGCTCAGTAGCATTCATTCTACGAGATCCAGTGCAAGGCTTTTTGCTTGGTGGTAGGGCAGAGCCTGCTTGATCGATCGATCGCTTCGTGCAGCACTTTTGCTGTCGCTCCGCTGGAATCCTGTGAAAGACCTTGCTGATACGTTGAAGCAGTTGATACGTCCAGTTCCCGTCGAACACAGTTACGAACGTCGTCAATGATGCCGCCGACTCTTACTGTTTCGTGATGGTAGTAGCGAGCCACGTTGACGACGTTTCGACTAGTCGCCTGCTTCAACATTTCTCCCTCCTCGTCGCGTTCCAATGGCTGCCAAGAATCTTTGATGACTAGCGGCGTTTCTGGATGGTCTTTCACGTGAGTCTTCCAGAAGTTCCAGCAGGTCGTTGCCCTACCCACCATACAACGCATCCGCATAATCAACCCATCAATCACGATATACTCTGACTTTCCATTCCGTTCAATCTCTACAAATCGCTCTCCATCAATTCGCTGTATCGTGGGATCGAAGCCAAGGTACTTTTCACTCATCCAGAGGAAGCCGAGCATGACTTCGATAAATTTTATGGGCTCTTTGTTGATGTCGATTTGCTGAGATGCGATACCGCCTAGTCTGTCGAATACCCATACTCTCATCAGCGTCCCGCAGATGGTACTCTACGACAAACCGTCTGGTAGCTTGTGCGAGAAGCACTTTCGCTGCGCCTCTGCGACGCCGTCGGCCAGAGGGTTGCAGTTCAGCACTTCCGGGACCAGCATTTGTGGCCAAGGGTGTTTTCTATCTCTCGAACCACGTTTCGGATACGATGCATCAACGAAGCCAACATCCAGCCTTTTGTTCGCCACAGAATAATCGGCAATGGTCTCGCATCGGGTCCCCAGAAGTTGTCGCCGATGGGAAATGTACGGCCGGGAATGACGGGCGAACTTTTCTAGTTTCTTGCAGAACCTTTCCAGCCATCGCAAGACCTTCTTCTCGACGGGGCTGTCTGGCCAATCCGCCCACATATCATCCTTATATCTCGGCGTTCTACCACGTTTACATTTCTTGAAAAAGGCTTTCGACGTCCTTCCCAGACCATCATCGCTGCGTGGAAAGAATCGCTGTAAAGTTGTGGGATGTCAACGTGTATTTGGCCGAGCTCTTCCCTCACGAGGTTGTCCACATCTTTGCGATGCTCCGACGAGTTGGCCTCCAAAGCCTCGTTGTGCAAGAACATCGTGTTTGCGCATAGATATAGGAGTTCGTGACGATGAACTTCTTGACCTGTTTCCATAGATCTTCATCGTCCACCTGATCGAAAGCCTTTTTTATGAGAGGGTCGAGACGAAGGAGGGGGTAGTAGCTACCTTCACTGCCCACGACTCATCCGGGAGTCGTAGCGTTTCGCCTGCTGGATGATTCTTCGAGGCAATGAAAAGTACAGATGCAAGAGCCCTCAGATCTACAAATCAGTTGTCAGCGTATCGAAATGACATGCTTGCACTGCCATGCAGCTTGATACATGTCAGCCCTGAGCCTAGTTACCGGTTGCACTGAGTTTTTCAAGATCAACACTCTGGCGGACGCCCATCATCCATGTCTTCTGCCCATTGACGAAACTAAGTGAGATAGCTCGCGGTAGGATTCCGTTGAATTGCGTCGATCCAGAGTTTGTGGTCCATTGCTGCAAACAGCCCTGAGCCAGCGGCCACCACAACTGCTGATGTTAGAGGGTAGTTATAACGTATACTGGTACAGACGGGCCGTGTTAGGGAAACAAACGCGTCAGAAGGAAAGGAGCCCTTTATCTCAGCATCTGTGGCAGCACGATATCTCGGAACCGGGAGACCACTTCTAAGTTGTCATGGTGTGAGGACCTGAAAAGATGCCTCTGCGCGTAATTGTTGAATGAAGAAAAGTATCACACGAGCAAGGTGCACAGAATAGGACTGTTAAGATCGTTAGACGAGACAAGAGCAACGACAAACAATGAGGTGGCACTTGTCTGCCAGCTGCCGGGCTGAGGGCTCAAAAGCTGCAAGCATCGCTTGGAATAACTTCAGTAGAGAAGTGCATATTCGTGGCGACAAGCTCGACAAGAAATGGTCAAGGAACTGTGCGCATTCGACAGTTTAAACTTTTCATGCACAACGCAGGTCGCACAAAAAAGTAGTTGAGCGACAAACTCAAAGTATTTCCTTCCCACTTGGACAGTTTGGGGCTGCCATCTCTGGGCTGGCTACCCTAAGCCGCGATTCACGATGTCGCCGACGTGCACTTGTTGACGCCAACTTGTTGCTCCGATGTCGCCCGGTGGTTTACTTCCGCTCACTTGACGAACGATAGATACGATGACCTGCCAACATCGACTCGAGAACTCGCCACCGTTGAAATTCCCACATGTGGCGTGATGCCTTACAACTGCAATGGCAGCATGGCTTGAGCCTCGTCATCCGCGCCACCACCAACACCCAATAATTAGACTGTCTCAACGCCATGTTCAGCTGCATGTCTCAACGTCATCTTTCCCGTTACTCGTCATTGTCACCAGAGTTGCTGTCATTATTTTCGTATGTATGTACTCTGCATTGCCGCCCGTCTCGCAACAAAATATGGCGCCCTCGTTCACCGTCAAAGTCCACTAGCAACTGCCATTGCCAATAGCACCCAATGAGGGGCGAAATCGTAGAAGAAACACAATCCAGGGCTCACGGGTATCAGATAATTGGTTCGAAGGGAATTTTTGCGTTTAGATCCGCGATAAGGATGTGCAAGATGCGGCGGACTGAGGGGGTTATTGGCGAGCGGCGAGGGAGGGATGTTCTGCCAAACTTGGTATGCAGAGCGAGGATGCGCGGCTGTGTGCAGAGCAGAACATGCAGAACATGCAGAACATGCAGAGAGATGATATGTAGATCGTACTCCGTAGACGGATAAGATAAATACAGATATTGTAACACGAATGCATACAAATAGGCGCAGTTTTCACACAATGCATGCTGCAGACACTGCCAGACAGCAGATGTAGGCACAGTATCATGCAGATACGAAATTGCCATCTAGGCGTACATAGATCTACAAACATACAGACATACAAACAAACGTACATACCGATGTGCCATGAACTTACAGATAACATGCGGAAATCTATGCCGCACTATGCGTGTACTCTGTACCGACCGGCGACATCAGGGTATCACCGTATCATAGACGCATGCGGCATGTATCTGCATCAAATCCCTTGGTACACCCCTAGCTTCCAAGAAGCACCCCAGCCCACATGACCTTTCACCTTCTTTTACTCCGTATATGTATGTTTCTGGAACCCACACTGAGACACGAAAGAACCACATGACGAGATCTGAAGTTCTGAACCCTCGTGTCGTATGTAAGGCCATTCTACCTGCTTGACTCATGTACTTCATCTCAACTCAGCCTTCTTCTCCTCAAGAAAAAAGGAGACTCCTCCTCCTCCTTATCGTAATGAAGCGAAACGGTGAACAAATTGCCAAAATTCGGGGAAAAGAGGACCTAGGTACACACAATGCAACTTGTATGTAGTAATGTACATACCCGATTAAATTTATCGATAGCAGGCGCACTACCCAAGTCCCAAGCTACAGCCAGCCTACAACAGCGCAAACACCAAAAGACTAAACAACAAAAAGTACGTCTACGTAACCCCTTTTCATCTTCGTGTAAAGACAAATCAAGAAAAAGATAAAGCCCAGGGGCCAGAACACAATCTGGACCCCTTTTCTCGATTTCCAAGCAATAGTAGACATTCGCGCAACGCGAAGGATCAGCCTAGCCCTTTGTCGGGAGTCGGGACTCGGCGTCCTAGCTGGATGGTTCACTTATACGCAGTATGCACCTACGACGTACGTACATACGTACCTATCTAAAAACAAGTTACAAGGAAAAGGCGTCCATTTTGGCGAACTCTTGGCAACGCGGATACCTACTACCTAGGCACAGTACCTAGCAGGCTAGCATTGAGGTGTAATTTAATAAGATGCACTTTTACGAAATCGATTACCGAGCTTCGACCGCCGCTAGCACTGCAAGAGCTCCTAAAATATCCCCAGCGGGACATACGGAGTATGTGGTAGCGGTACCTAAGTATCTAGGCACATACATAGTTGATGTGCTTGAAGAGATACGAAAACCCCATACATACCTACTTTGTTTCTTAGTTCCCGTGCAAGTAGGTATTCGTATTCTCAAAGAGGCCAAAAGCTCCGAGATTGGCTTGCCTAATGCCCATTGCCAATGCCAGTCTAGTCGCGACTTGCCAGTGAGTCGCTTTCCCCTACGATGATAGGACGGGACAGTGGACTTTGAGACTTCAAAGACTTAAATTATATATGCACAATAGTTAACATGATCCGATCGAGTACATACATACATACATACATAAATAGGCACACACATTAGGTACTGTAACATACATGCAAGAGCGGACAACGCCCCTCCGGAGTCCGAGCCGTGCTTTCTCATGACGGTAGACGGTAAACGGTAATCGGTAAACGGTAACAGCTCGCCAAAATACGACGTTGCCTGCCCGACCTCGGCAAATACCCATGTACGCTATCAAGTTCCGTGGGACTTACGGAGTATATTCGTCCGGACCGTGGACGGAGAATGCAACGCCACGTTGGTCCCATCGGCATTTTTCATCCAGGGGCAAGAGGGATTATGTATGTACGTACATACATACCTACGGAGCATGTAGCGTAGCATTCGTAAAAGAAGACAGTGCGCGCGCGAACCGCATTCTCCAATCTCCAATCTCCAAGTCTCCATAATCTTTGCATTGCCTTTTTTGGCACGGCAAAGCGATCCATCGGGCTTTTGTCCCCCAATTATTATCCCGTACGGAGTACAAGGTACATATGCATCAATCAAAAGCAGATCGCAGCGCCAGCGCCCAGCGGGTTCGCTTCCCCATAAGTTACTAATCAGGGAAATGAATCCTTTGGTCCGGTACGGGCGTACGGTTTGGTGAACCTTCAGCCGCGTGGACAATCATTCGTCGGCCACGGGGAGACAAAGCGGCAGGAGCATTTTACTTTCGGTCTAGATTTTGGATACTCTTCTTCTGCCAAACTCAATATAACATGGCCCTGGCCCCCTTGCTTTCAACCTCTTTCGCCTGATTAGTGATCTATCTGGTGGACGTATTATGTATATAGCACGGATTCTGGACCTGGGCCCGAGCCATTATGTATGTACCCCAGGGCCTAACGTGTCACAGACTCACAGGCTGTGATACAGCCGGAAACTTCGGCAGTCGCGGAACTCTTCTTTTTGACAAGACCATTCTGCCTTCTTATCCACGGTTTTATTTTTCCGATTGATACATACTCGTCTTCTCCAAGTTCATTCTTTTCGTGACAATGCCCGCAGTGTGCGTTGCATTCTGAAGCCCCGCACTTGGCGATCCCGGCACACTTCGGCTCAAAAGCCGGGGCGAGAGAATACTCTTCCGTTGGTTCGTCGTCGCCGAAGAGATGCAGAGTGGAAGGTGACCAAATATAGTATAAAAAAAATACCGAGCATCTCCGCAAGTTCCAATAGCCGTCCTGGAGGATGACTTCCTTCATTCCGTCTTCCTACGTCGCCGAGTTGTGTTGCCGATATTGGGCTGTGAGATTGAACGATTTGGAGGCGGTAAGCGGAGTGTGGTCAGTGGTCACTGCTGGTCAGTGGTGGATAAAGAAGTGTGCCGAGAGGCAAAAAGGGGGCGTGCACGTAGTGGATCTTGGCACGGGGAATCTCGTTTCTCCAGGCCTTCGGCTGCGTACAGTGAGTGCCAGCGACTCCGCTAGCGCTATGGTTGTCAGTCGGCCAACTAGTGCCTCGCCCGAGACACGGAGCAAGATCCGAGTTACACGTTCCATCCATGTACCTATGGTTGAGATGGATGATGAGATGGATCATGGAGGAGATGGGATCAAGGATGAGATGGATCATGCATGCATGAGATGGATGAGCATTGCCGCGCGGTGAGTTCACTCGCCCCGGGCCCGACGAACCCCAGTCGGTCCGACTACACGCCCCTTCCTTCCTTTCATCCTTCCTTCCTTCCAAGGCGTGTCCGCAGCGAGTGACAGCCGTGTCTTGCCAAGCCAGATGGCTAGATCTCGTTGGCTCTACACGCCCCCTTGGCTCCGTGGCATCCGCGATGTACGGTAGGTACACCTGGCACCTGGCACCTGGCGCCTGGCACTTGACACTTACAGCTTGGCACTTGGAAGTTGGAACTTGGGCTCTCCGCTTCGATCCTTCCTTTCTCGGGATGTGGCGAACCCCTCCACCTGCCAGCCACTCATGGCTCGGCCGTGACAGCTGCTTGCACCCGACGCACCCCTCTCCAGTCGATGCCGGAAGGAGCAGTCGATGCCGTGTGTGTACTCCGTACATTCTCCGCAATTCATGGGTTATGGCAGTCTGTTCGCGTCGCGAGCGAAAAGCGAGTGCCGGCACTTGCTGTCCATAAATTCCGTTTTATCGCCAGGGCCACACATCTAGTCTGCGTCCACCCTGGGTGTGGCAGTAATCGTCATTGTTTACTCATCGTCCCCTCATGTTCATCACACGTTTTCCGTCTATCATGCATCGGCAAATAATATCGGGAAAATGGAACAAGAACTGCTGCGGCAGCGTGAAGCCGACAATAGAAGCAACAATACTTTGTCCTCTATTACGAGCCCGGCCCGTACGTAGACAACAGTATCTCGTTCCCTAATTCGGCTGTCAGCTCCGCTCGCTTCTCGTCTCACGAATGTCTCGTCCGATGTGTACTAATGCAACAGAGGGCACACAGTCAGATTGCCCCCAGAAGTACCACACAGCGGGCTAGAAAGCAGTGCACCGTATTGCACTAGGTATTTCGCGTCGCATCGTATCGCATCGCAATGAGGCAGCACGATGCCATGATGCCATACGTGCATCATGTGTAGGTATTTCAGGGGTCGTTTGGCGCCAGCCACAATTTTGAACGGGGTCTCTTATTACAGCGCCGCTCAGTGCCGGCGACCCGACAATCTGGGCCGGGCTCCATCGGGTAGGTCCGAGGCTCCTTGGGTTGGCCATGCCATTATGTACATTTGTACATAGGTACTCCGTGCCCGGTACCTACCCCCGACTCAATAATAAGCGAGCGACTTTGAACCATCCGCTGTATCCGGTGGTCGTTCGTTCTTGTAAGTCGTGTATCCATCTGTAGAATAGCCTCATCTCATGTGGCTTAGGCCGAGGCAGAATGGCGCAGAATGGTGAGTGTATAATTATATACATATGTAACGCGGCCGAGAGAGCAAAGCTGCCTTCACATGCCGAACCTACCTCCCCAAGCTTGGCAACGTAACATGCATGCCAGACAGCCAGCCAGGCCGCCGCCACGCAGCCTTGTCCTAAATTGGCAGCTTCGCTTTTCCGATCCGACAGATTGGGCCCGAAGCTCCGCCCATTTTGGTTCTGATCCTCGGAAGTAGGACGGAAAAGGGAGCTTGTCCTCCCCACCGAATCTTTCGAGGTTGTTGTACTGTAGGCTGTAGCCTGTAGGTACTCTCTACTACCTACTCCGTACTCTGTATGTACCGGTAGTTGGTTTGAATGTACATACCTGTCAGCCTTGTCATACATCACACGTCATGCAGCCTTTCCGGTTGCTGCCGACAAATCGTTGTCTTGAAGACAAGAGATCTCGCTGCAAGTCGGAAGGACACCCCCCTTTCTTCCTTCTGTCCGTTCTTCCTTTCTTCCTTTCTTCCTTACCAATGCCGAGCCATGGCCGCTCTCCTTGCTGTGAAACAAGGAAGAAGACGCAAGTACCTATGTACTCAAATGAAGGGGGGGGTTTCGTTACAATACATGCCCATCTACTCCGTACATGATGCGATGGCTTAACGGCTGCCATCGTCTTCGGCCGTCTCTTGAAAACGTTGGCGTTCCCCAAACGCATAAGCCCAACACAGTGCAAGGGGGGTAACATCCCAACTTCCAAGTCATCTGCAGACTGCACCCTAATAAAATACAGGATGACGATGAACGCGGGTGTGTGCACTGCCGCCTAGAATGGACGGATAGGTACCTATACTTACAGTGCACAAGTTACAATGCAGAAGGCACCGTTGCGGCGTTGCCAGTCTTCATGAGGTACCTATCTGAAACGGGTCGCGCCATGTGACGCTATGTGCCGTCGGTACATGAGCAGCAGATGCGGGCCGGCACACGAACGATTTCTGCCGGCAGCCAGTGAAGTTTGAAAAAGCTAAGCAAAGCTACTAGCAAAGCTAGCTATCGCAGCAGCAGAAAGCTTCTCCCCCTCCCATTCCATCTATTGACTGGCCTTGCCGCCGCAGGGAGGAAGTCAAGGACGAAATATATGTACTCGTGGGATCAAGAGTGCCATGATTTGTTATTCCCAACGCGAGCAAGCAACCATCGTGAGACATCCGTCACCGACTCACCGCCTTGCCTCATTCGTCCAGCCCGTCTCATCCGCAGCGCCGCCTCATTTGCCTCGCTCGAATCATTTCCCTCGTTCGACGCCTTTTTCTCTTTTGCTTCGTTCGTCTTTCGTCGCGTGACTCAAGCTCCCGCGCACAGAGGCACTTCGTGATGCCTGCGAATATGCGCATTCCGGCTTGCCTCCTTGTTGCGTGCCAGACCGCCCTTCGGCCGAGAAAGTTGGAAGTTGGAGGAAAGCGCGGCGACTACTCCGTACATACGATTCAGCCTCCATTGTTGGTTGACAGATGCATGGGGCCAAGCCAGCCAAGCCAGCCAAGCCACGCACAACCGGGCCTTGGGACCGATCCCGTTTGCATTGTCGGGAGACGCCTCCTCTCGGTTGTACATTCCGCATGCACTACCGGCCGACCAACAAGCCAACGAGGGCAGGCCAAGCCGTGTGTTGTTGACCAGCTGCGCCCCCTTGTCTCGCCTTTCGCATGCGCGCTGGTGGGAATTATCTGGCGTTGAGGGCGACTCGGCACAATCAGCGTATGTGCAGGATAGACAATGTAAATAAACAATGAAAAGTGCTCGCAATTGCCTGCGCGCTACATACCCAACATTGAACAACATGCGCTTCCGAGTTCTCGCTCGACCAGCTTTCCGCATCGCACCCCACTCGTTTATTGCGAGATTGCTTCGGCAGACGAAGCATCAGACGAGCATCAGGTCAGGCAGGTGTCGGGCGAATGTGGCTGAAGTTTGAACAAGCATCTTGTTGACGTCAACGCGTCAGACCTGATGATGAGACGAGGGCATCGGGAGGCTTGACATGAATGCTCATAAAGAGGATTCTGCATTATTTCTAGCTTGAATCTTCTTTAAGCCTTTCAACTTGATGGTATTTCGAAAGAAAAGCCGAAGAAGGGCGGCGTACGCATCAGAGCTCCCTTTGCAGCCACAGTTGCCTTCATCATCTCTCGTGGAGTCGTCGCATGTACGGTGACGCACAGTGACGCCTGACGGCAGACAGGATTCAAAGCCCCCCTTCTCCCTCCGGTGGGGGACCCGGAAATAGACGCATCATTCGTTTACGGAATAATAATGTCTTTGATTTCGCGAGGTCTTACCTAGGTATTCATGCCAGAAAAGGCACAAGGCCAGTCAGTGCCCTTAGACCCGCCGTCGGCTCGTACAAGCAGCCACTGCAAGCACATTATGCACATGTGACGCAGGCAATGACACAATAGGACCATTGCCAGATCTCGGCATTGCGATTTGGTGACTTGTGGACGTTTTACCTTGCCTTGCTCCACAGTTTGCCGAGAGGGAGGCATGTACGTAGGTAGGCCGGACGCCCGCCGCCCCCTCATGCCATTCATCAAAAACAAGACCACCAAGTACTTCCAACTGCCGATTCAGGATTGTCTCGGCCGTGGCGTCGTAGCGCCGAAAGCTGCGCTTTGTACCACAGATGCCCTTTTCTTCTTTTTCTTCTTCTTTTGGTCCAATCGAAATGGCGAAGATTCCCCGTGTGCGCGCGACGTTGGTGGTATCATCGCCACATAGATTAAGCACGTCACGGAGTACGGGCTCGAGAGACCTTGGCCCGGCTCCGAGGCTTGCCAGGTAGATCGCAGATGGATGACTTTAGCCAAACATGAACCCATCGCGACTGCGACACAGACATCCAACACGGCTTTGCCAAAGCCGCATAGGTATGTACCTATGACTTCTAAGGAGTACATCTGAGAAACCCGTGTTGGTTACCTCATCTGCGCTTACATGGCGGGCTTCTGGTCTTGTAAGCTGTTGTTGCTCACCAACCTTCGATTGAAGGAATGAAGAAAAATGCAGGCTGATCAACGACGACATGTTGCATAGGTACTGCTAAATATACACATTGCTGTGTAATCTGCCATACACGACCGCCGCATTGACTGTACATACATATCTGTCTCGTAAGTGCGCATGTAGTTCTGGTGCGCCTCCAGATGCGACGGCATGCATCCGCGCCTGCTTGGCTTGACAGGCTGTCAGTCGGTCGGTGACTACCGACACGTTACGTTCAGATATCTGAAAACCACATCGTGGCCTTGGTCTTGGCATGGTGTGCCGTCAAAAGGAACAAGGCCCCTTCCTCCCTCCAAGGTGTGCGCCGATTGGAATCCATCTGGTCGGGTGGGGGGTGGGACACGCACAATACGACGTTGAGGGTCTTTTTTCCCCTAATAAACGCCTCTCTCCAGGCCAAGCATGTAGCGGGAAGGGCAGCGAAGAAACAGGCAGGCCGGATAAGACTGTAAATGTCAAAGAGAATGGTCAAGAGACTCAAGACTCAACTGCGCTAGCACAAGACCCATGCTGTGAGGTACATATCTTGGCCTGTCTGACAAGATATTTTGTTGCTAGGTATCATCACGAAACACAACGCAGCGGCATGTTATCTGCTTGTTGGGTTTGAAGTCGAATCAATATCAATGGCAAGACTCGACGAACGCCGATCGCATCGAGCACACAATCCCGTCCCACATATAGCGTCGCTTACGCAGGATTCCGTTTGGTGTGGCCCCAGCCCGGCTGTTCGCTGTTCCACCGCTGCACCTCTTGTTAGGTAGGTATCGTGATTCGTAGGTAGGCAGCATTTTCCTCGGCAGGGGATGGTATTGGAGATGGCGAATCATATTGCCAGCTCGTTGTCGCTTTTGCGCCATCTCAAATGGAGATTTTCATTCCCCCACACACCCTTGCGACCTTGACCCCTATGTACCTAAGTAGGTAGCCGCGACAAGACCCGCGTTGTCCACGCCGTCCGGCTTTGAAACGTGTCGAGAGCAAACCCGGCTGTAGATTTCCTAAAGAGGCGCCATCTCCGATCACGCATCACACCGTCAATCACGAGAACACCAGCCGAAAGTTATTTGAATCCGTGTCCGGTTAAGCGATAGGAACTTGTCAGTTACCACGAGCCTTCCAAGTTCCGAGTAGGCCCGAAGAACCCGTTCGTCCGCAATGGCTTACTCGCAGAAGGGTTGCATCTTGTCCCAACCAGATATGAATAAACACGCGGTCAATTTTCGGAGTCGTGAGTCGTGAGTCGTGAGTCGTGACAGTGAAATGATTTGCAACGGGCTGTCAGGCAACAACAATGTGGCTTCATTCAAGACGAGCCAGCGCAGACCCTGATGATCCCCCATCTCCGGCGCGTAAATTAATCATCTCTGCATGACCTTCCTGAAGTACGACAGTTGGAAAAACTCGGTGGTTCATCATGTTGTGAGAGACAAAGGTTCACATTCCCGTCATATTATCGATGGAGCTCCTAATTTCTTGCATCATACGGACTCCGTATGCCCTAATACATAAATGAGTCTGCGCGATTGCATACGACCAAAGTGTTCCTCTCAACAGGGTTATTGAATCTTTGATGACCATATCTTCGCTGCGATATAAGTGCTTGGCAGGCAGCCGTAGATATCGGAATATTTCCAGCACCAGAATAGGTGACACTACCTGGCCTATGATCATGAAGCCACGAGGTTGCCTGCCGCCGGATTACTTCTTCGTACGTACCTATGGCACATTGACGTCCGGGATGTTCAATGTCTAGCGGCCAATCAATCCAGCGCTATGGTTTTGTGGAGCTTCGACGACATTCTTTTCGAGTTCAAACTTCGCGCCCTTCTCACCCTCCCCTGCTAGATCGGCTGTTGTAGCCTGTAGGTAGCATGTAATGCAGAATAATGACCGAGATGTTAAGGTCCTGGATAGAACAAGCCTCGCGATTGAGGTTCAGCTTTATCTCCATGTCTCGGGGGTATCTCAGTCCACGACCGAGGCATACGCAGCACGCTGCATCAGCAGGGCGAAGGCATTGCCGGGAAGGCACGGTTGTTGCTTGTGCTACACCCTCGTCCACCGGATGACCTACCGAACACAAGTCCTTGCTGCATCTCCGAAGACCCTGCTTGCCCTGCTTGCTGGCGTGGGTGTGTGCCTTGCTGCCAACCACTTAACCACTTTAAAAGCCGGCATTGTACTCCGTACTGCATACGCAACTTGATTTACCATTTCTGACTCAATGGCAGCTGCATACATGCGGAGTACATATGTACATACCTATGTACAGTATGTAGCTGGCAACGGTGACTTGGCACGGCCTTTCGGCCCCGTGAGCGCAACCTAGCGACGCTTGACGACCGGGAATTTAATAACACGGGTAGCACTTCTGCCGTACGGTAATTCTCACCGGGGGTCCATCGGAAAAAGCGGTTGTTGTTTCATCCTTGCTGAGCCTGGAGCCGTGAGCAGTGCAAGTGGTCCGGGTCCGAGGCCTTATGTACTGTACATACACGGGGTAAGCTTCCTCATATGTAACCGAAGATAGAATCTTTCCAGATACAGAAATGCAGGCACCCGGTCACTGGAATCGGTTGCCGGACAGACAGACTGCTGTGAGACCACTCGAGCTTCGAATGACGCTCCAAAGAATCTTGATTGACAACGCACCACACCCCCTTGTCTCGGTGGGGCTTGGTCTTCGTTCTCCAGCTGACCTGAACGTTACGGCGGAATGCAGGAGCAAATCCAAGGCCCACCCCCCCCTTGAGGGGTCTAGCCGATCCAGCATCAAAACCGTTGGAAGAATGGCACTTTGACGACTTGCCCACTCAGTGCAATTACCCGCTAGGCCGTTTATGCCTGCCGTCAAGCGGTTTGGGAACCGCCTATGCAGGTATGTATTGTACCTACTCCGTAGTTTCGCCAGCCGGCCCTGGCACCAGAGGCAAAACACGTGCGGCAGTTGCTCCGGTGTAGGTCGTAACAGCAAGAGACTTGGTCTGGCGGTATGTAGACTTTTCTGATGACATTTCCGGGCCGGCTTGTACCATGCAGAGCTCAGCTCCGACGTGGGACTTTTGGCTTGTCTCCAGCGCGGCTCCGCGGCTCCGCGGTTCCTGGAGCCTGGCGAACCTTTAGGTACTCATCGATGGATTCCTTGTCCTACCGATGCCAGCACAAAAGCAGCCCACACCCCAGACTGTCACGAAAGGCACCCTTCTTTATACATTTGTGACGACTCGCAGAATTGATGTCTCGGATACCCTCATTAACAAATCCACTGATATCCTCATGAATTGAGAAAATTCCTTCTTGACATAACCGAGTTCAAGGCATCAGCTTGAAGCAGACTGCAGCTCAACGACAGTACCTAGCAGTCGCCTCGATTTATCTTCCAGAGCGCGGGAGGTGTTATTAAACAACAATAGCACTTGAAACACATATTGAACTTTGCCGGGCCAACAATCCAAATAATCGAGGGTTAGAAATTTGAGGGCCGCAACTTATTCACGCGGTGGAAGGATCAGGACCCGACACCTGTCGAATCCGATTCAGGTTGGCGCAAACCCTTGCCGCAGTGTTCCCAATGGGGAGTTTATCAAATTTCGAGCCTCGTCAGCGTTTGGATCTCCCAGACACCCCGCCTGAGCTGGCGAGCCCCGGTGCCTCGTCGCTCTCTTCTCGATCTTCTCCCACAACGGAACAAGCCTGGATCCATAGAAGCACAACATCACTTCCCATGTCCAGCTATGACAAGGCATCTGGTGCCGATATATCGCCGGCCACTGGACTGAGGGGATTCAGTCGGGATCAATCGGAGTCGAATAGCCACACCTCTTCCCGGCAGCAGCTGCCGTCATTACACAGTCTGTTCGGTCCGCCGTCAGCCATGCGAGGTGGCCATTCATCGGCTGGAAGGGAAACGCCATATCTTGCGCAGTCACCACGTGAACGGTCGGGGGCCTCTCCAAGCATCGGACATGGCTCGAGATCGTACTTTCCTTCGGTATCGTCCCCTCCCATCTCGCAACCGCGTAGCACATACGACACACGTCATGACCCCCAGTCTTTGACTCGTTCGTTCTCTGGACATCGATCTCCAAAGTGTCTTGAGCAATGCCGAAGCAGACCTGATGTACGCTCTGGATCCGAAAGCAGCAAATGGCCCATCTATCCCGATACAGGATATACTCTCGGTTCAAGAGATGCGCTATTCCAGCCTCTGGATGATCGACCTCGAACACAACTCCCCACTGCCAAAGACTTGCAAAGAGACTACCCAGGTCCTCAAAGGGTACAGTCGACACTAAGCGCACCGCCAACACCAGACAGCTCTGCAGTGTCTGAGGGCGTGCCCACCAAAGATGGCCTTGGGCCAAAGATTTGGACCGGATCTCACTTCTTGCCACGATTTGTACGAGCGACGGAAGTTCCTGGCGAAGGCTTGTGTTATTTTTACGACGACGGAAGCCATTGCAAAACTGTTATCGACGGCGAGGCTGTGAACGCTCACTGGGGAGTAACGAAAGCCGGCAAACCTCGCAAACGACTAGCCATCGCCTGCATCACGTGCAGAGAAAAGAAGATCAAGTGCGACCCCGAGTATCCGAGATGCGTTCAGTGTGAGAAGTTTGGGCGAGTGTGCAAGTTCAAAAATGCGTGAGTCGTCATGAATGTCCCCGTGTACGCTGTCGTGAATAGATACTGATCATCGCTCTAGGCCAAGAGGAGGACACAGCACTTCCCCGTCCACGCCACCTGCCGAAATCGACGATCAACGAAACGCAAGTACTGTTTCAAGGCGGGGTGATCAAGATCATCCCTTGAGTCAGTCGCCCTCTCCGATCTCGCCTCGCGTAATGCTGCGTGAGCCGCTCCCAGAAACTGCGCAAGCCAACAAGAGGGTGAAACTTGCACGAGATTCGTCATATGCAACAAACGGCGAGCCTTGGTCTACCGGTATGCTCAGGCCAATGGATCATTCCAAGTCCACGAATCCCACAGAGAGGGCAGCATCAGAGACTCCCCGAATCCCCGATGATGTTTTGCATAGAGCCTGGCAAACCGATCCCTTCGTCTCTGATCCTCAGTCAATCAGCACGGTCTTATCTCAGTTCTTTGGACATATCGACAATACTATCGTCATTCGTTTCCTGCAAGAAGACATCTACACATCCTGGGTGTCTAGCTCTGTGCATCAAAAGGGCCCAGAGGACATGATGCTGCTGTATAGTGTCTTGGCCATTGGGGTCGCCTTATCCGGAGGACCCAAGCACATTTCGTACGAGTATGCGCAAGTGGCGAATTATGCTCAAAAGTCTCTGAACACGCCTTGTCTTCAATTGGTCCAGAGCAGAATCCTTTTGGCAGTATATAACATTGCGACATACCGACTCGCGGAGGCCAATGAACTCTTGTCATCAGCCATCGCCACCGGTGTTTGCTTGCAACTCAACCAGGAAATCGATTACCAGAGAGACATCGCACTCAAGGATTTGCTCATCGGCATGAATAGAGTAGGCTACGCCGAGGCGAGAAGGCGAACTTTTTGGTCTCTGTTCTTGCTGGAGCGACTCAGCCCCCTTTTCCCGGCTCGCGCAACCATGATCCACAGCGATGACATATATGTCAGACTGCCATCTGATACGGAGAGTTTTGAAAAGCAAGTGGAGGTCTGCATGCCGGTGTTCAGTCCTCACGAAACGAGCGTTCGCGCATTCGCCGAGAGACCGTCGAGTATCACCTGCCATTTCATTGACATGGTCCACATTTGGTCATCTTGCCAATCAACGATGGATCGATTAGCGCGCAGGCCTATTTCTTCTGATGTTGAGGGACCTCGCATCCATAACTTGAAAAGACGGGTACTCGAGTGGCTCACGAACCTACCATCGAGACTTTCCTTCAGTGGCTCTAACCTCGAGTCTGCTGCCTTTTCTGGCAAGGTCGGATCGTTCTTGACCATGCATTTGCTCTGTCATCACGCCATCATTCTATTGAACCGCTATCACTTGTCAGTGGCGGAATTGTCCGCCGAGAAACGAGCTAGCCACTTCCAAGAGTGCCATGACAACGCCAGAAATATAGTGGACATCATCTGTTGCTTGGATCGCATCTTGCGAGTTCGACCAAGTATATTGAGTGTACCTCCACCGGCGTTGGCCACGGTCGGGACAACAGCCGTGGATGTCTTAACTTCAACCGGATCACTCGGCGCAATTAGCCACACCCTGAATTATATGAGGGTGGTAAAAACAGCCGTCGATAGCACGTCCCATGTTTGGGAGCACGCCAGCATTTGCCAGCAGCTCTTGGACCAACGTTTGCAGAACCTCTACCAGATTCGTGACCAGGGTTCTCGCCTTATATCCACTGAGGATTTCGAAGTTGGGGCATATCCAGGCGAGGAATCTGAACAGCCTCGATGGCAGATCTATCGGCCATTGGAGAGGGTTTATCCTTTCGAAATGGACGTGATCTACTGCTTCCCGAATTGAGGAATTTCTTCTTTCTTTTTTTCAGTCACAGCGTTTTGTTTGAATGCGGACAGTACTGCGTGTATCTTGGGGTGATACACTTGCTGCAGCCTGCAGGCTGGGAACGACTCAGTCATGAACATGGTCCGTATGTTATGTTCTACATAAGGAAATTAGTGGCTTGAGAGGAATAGTGTCGGGATTTCATCCGCACTCACGTATTATGAAGGGTCATTTCTGTTTGTTTTTCTTTTGATTTTGCGTTTGCAAACTCAACATATTTGGTGGGCTGGACCATCAGGAGGCACTGTGTGATACAGATAGAGTCCACAATGTGTGGACTGTACGAGTATAGGTAGTCAATACCCGTGAAACGAGATAGATCGAATTGAATATGAAACAAACTCATAGCATCGTCAAACAAGACGTTTTGCATAGGTCGCAGTCCGGTCTCTTTTGTTCTTCCTTCTGATTTTGTTTTTGCGAGCTTGACTGTTGACATACGTAGTATTTGGTGGGCTGGACCATCAGTACTGAGTAGACACTGTGACACATTACAGAGCCCACGATCTGTGAGCTATACGTACCAATAGTCAATTTCATGAATCTAGACAAATCGAACCGGATTTCAAACAATTCGCAGCATCGTGAAATAGAATAAAGCGTCTTGCGCTTTCACAAAACATTACGAGGCAGGAACGAACTGGTGAGCCAATCAGACCGCGGAACCGCCGAGGGGAGGGGCTTACCTAAGGTCATCACCAGTTTCAACTTCCAAGGTTTAGCCACGCTCCTTCTCATGAAAGATATTCTCTGTGCGATTGATCACCATCTGCCAACAACGGAGAAAAAAAAGAAAAGAAAGCAGGCTCTCAGTTAATGAGGGTGTTGAGGCTTAGAATTGGAAGACATGATGGTCGTGTGGCTCTAAAGAATGAGTTTCCCAGACACACCTGCGGCTTACCTGCTCGGCTCAAGCGGTGCGTCGGCTCAATAACTTCCTCCAAGCTACATTGAACACAGAAGTGAAGCTAACATGGGGTGATTTATGCTCTTCCAGGCCCTATTCATGCCGTGAAATACTCAACAACACCAGGGTCCTACATCTTGACCGGTTCTGCGGACCGTGCAATCCGGCTCTACAACCCTTTTCCTAGCACTGTGCTGCCAGAGCCACCATCATCATCTACTGGGAAGGCATCTGTCCCACAGGGCCGACTCATTCAGACGTATGCAGCCCATGGATACGAAGTTCTCAGTCTTGACGTAGCATCAGACAACGAAAAGTTTGTCTCCGCAGGCGGTGATCGATCCGTCTTCCTCTGGGATGTTGGCACAGCGGTGACGACGAGACGATTTGGCGGCAACGTTCATGGACACACTGCACGCATTAACTGCGTGCGTTTTGCAGGTGATGGGGACTCGTTAGTTGTGAGTGGTGGATTTGACACGTCGACACGAATTTGGGATGTGAAGAGCGGCAGCGTGAAACCCATCCAAGTGCTTGATGAAGCCCGTGATGCCATCACTTGCCTGGCCGTTCGTGGCCCGCAGGTTGTGACTGGCAGTGTTGACGGACGCGTCCGGAGCTACGATGTCAGAATGGGGAAATGCACGACGGATGTTATGTGTGCGAGTGTGACGAGCTTGGATATGTCAAGGGATGGGAGATCGATGCTGGTGGGCACTTTGGACAGCAAGATACGACTGATGGACTGCGATAATGGTGCTTGCCTGCGAGCATATGCAGATCCCGTGTGGAAAAACGAAGAGATTCGAGTCCAGTCGTTGCTAGGGTACCGGGAAAAGTACGTGGTAGCTGGCGATGAGATGGCGGTTGAGCATAGCGAGAATGGCGAGGGCAGGGTATGGGTGTGGGATCTACTCTCGGGAAGGCTTGTTGCCAGAGTCAAGGTTCCTTGGGGGCCGCCAGGCTACGAAACAAGGAAAACGACGCTGGGGAAAGACGGCCGCGAAAAAATACGCGATAATGTCATCAGCTGCATGGCGTGGAGGGAAGACGGATGGGGAGACCAGTTCTGCGTGGGTGGTTCGTCAGGAGTTGTAACAGTATATGCTTGCCCATCATAACGTACACACGTGTATCGAATCGAGCACCGTCCGTCGGTCAAAACGAATCACGCCCCCGCCTGCCACCTTCTCGCCAAGTTATTGATTCCAGTATAGAGTTAACAAGCGATTAATGGACAGCCAAAAGACCTGCGGAGGTCATGCCCTTGTTTCAAGAAAGCCAAGCAGTCAAAGTCCCAAGTTCTAGCACACGCGCCACCAACACCGGTACCCCAAAGTTTTTCCTCTCATCAAGACCGTGATGCGTAATGGTTCGTACGAAAAAAAAAGTCCAAATTAAGCTGACGGAATAAAAAACGATTCTCTAACACAGGCAAAATGTGGAGAGTGGCGAGGAATTAGCCCATTCCGACATATTTAAACCAGTTGGGTCTGCAATCTTCATGATGGAGGAATGCTTCACCGTCAGTCAGCCGACCCGTGACACACCCACTGCACTTGGGAGAATTGGGACAATTGAAGAACGGAATGTGTTGATAACCGATATCGCGGAACCTGTTGGACGAGAGAAAAGAGTCAATGAGTTGAAGTAGCGCAATAAGAATACGAATGAACTCAAAGACCAGAGCTCCTTACCAATGAATCTTGCTCTTGTCTTCAAACAATCCAAGAGCAATGCTGTGGACAGGGGCATCGCCCCAGCGCTCGTAGAAGAAACCACCGGCTCGGTCAAGATGGTTGAAGTAGTCCTCGTACGTCTTGCTGCGAAAGAAGTCCATATCCGCGACCTCAAAATTACTCCAGAAATGACATGTCGAGTAGCCTTGCGCCCCTTTGTTATGTGCTGGTCTGCGCTGATCGTCTGTGAGCCACTTAACAGCGCTGTTCTCGTGCAGGTAATTCGGATGATCGGCAAGAAACTTGATGGTCTCGGGCCACAAGGTCGGTAGGGTCTTGGGTTCGTCGTAGAGAGTAATAGTGAAGCCATAGGTCTTGTTGTTGTCCTGCATGTAGCGGAAGACATCGTAATCGACGTCGCAAAAGAAGTGGACTTTCGGCTCGACGCGCCAGTACCATCGCACATTCTCCAGGGCTGGGTGTTTGTAGAAAATGCCGCTGTTCCATCGACACATCTGATGATAAGAAACCATCTTGGCGTACTGTACACCGCTCTTTTCGAGGATCGATGTGGACTCGTCGTAAAGGGACTGGTCAATCCAGGATGGAGTTGCCCAATGCTCCTTGGGAATCAGTTCTAAAGGCTTGCTGATCAGTAAAATAATCCAAAACTATCAGCCAGCTTTCGCTCTCAAGCCAGAACCCCTTGCGACGAACCGTAATTGCACTTTGCCTTGGTCGCGGCCTGCGTCTTCTGCTTGAATTCTTCCGAGAAAGGCTCATCGTTGAAGAAGGTCCATGGATAGTTGAATTTGTGATTCCATGTCCTCTCCAAGTCTTGCATTGACATAACCATATCATCGGCTTCTGAGTTCCGCACGAGTGCCAGAAGTGTCGCATTGATGCGATCGGTATCGACTGCGTCAGGCGCATACTTTGGGGACGGACGGACGAGAACCCCCGGCGGTTCTCCCGTAGCTGCAAGCCCAATACATGGTCAGACACTTGTTATATATATACGACTCGGGATGGAGTGGAATCGCTTGCGCAACGAACGGTCTAGATTGGGATCCCTTTCAAAGTTGACATATCGCTCTCCTGGGCCGCGCAGTCCTGATGAGGGACGGAGAATCTGATAGAGAAAGAGACACCAAAGCACAGCGGCGGTGAAGAAGAGAACTCGAACGGGACGCGCGATAGCCATGACGGATGAGTTTCGGATTCGAGGAGGCAATGAATTCGATAAGTTGATGGGCCAAACCCAGTTGACGGGCTGAGGAAGCTCGTCTCACGGGGTGCGGAACTCGGGCGCAACGTCAGACGCAGAGGAATTTCGTCATTGGCAACGGCCAAACCGTTGTTCGCGATGGAGAGTTGCAGGCCGTTGGCCAGATTCCCAGATGATGCTACCTTTGCTTGATCTGGCGACTGGGTAAAGGGGCTTGCTTTGCCTGTCTTGCCGTTGGCTTGCAATATCCGGATTCCGAAGTTGACCTGGCCACTCTAAAAAATGGACCCCACTCACACGCATTATGAGGTCTTAGGTAACAGGACAAGCCGCGCGACGCGTCAACCTTAGGAATGTACTTGCATCTGATCAGTGATCACCAAGTAGCTCGCCCATGCGCACACTAGCAGGTGTCCATCAGCGCACCAAAAGAAAAAGAGTAGACTCCCGAACTGATCATGATCGATGCGATGCCAACGGATCTTCTTCTCGTGCTGCAACATCGCACTTGAATGCCTCGTGTCCACGCCGAGTAGGCAGCGAAAGATGGAAGACACTGCCCGACATGGCTTTCGCATCCCGACTTGAGTCTCTAACTCGTGAGCTCGTCGAGGCATGCGCTCCATCCTTGCTTCAAGTAGGTCCAGACACTCGTTTGAGAAGAGTCAGAGCTCATCTGACGGTATCGATGGAAAATCGTGTCGAGGCTGATGCTGAGTATTCTGGTACATAGACGCAAACAGAGAGCCTGGACAAGGTGAGCGATGCAGCATTGAGGGAGTTCCGGTCACACACTTTTCTGCAAACAAATCATTTCGACGTCGAAAGGGCGCTGCTTGGACTTGATGAGCGTTTTCGGGTGAATAATCGAGACGACCTGGCTGATGCACTGGGCGCAAGGTTGGACGCCCTGAAGACACACCCAGAAAGATGGCATCCCGAAATCCTGCATCTACTTTTGGAGCTATCTGATCAACCGACCTTCAAGACACGACTTCGCGACCTCGAATCCCTAAGGATACATGCCGACTCGGCCACGACGGAGAACTTGCGCTGGGAGGATATCGCAAAGCAAGATGGTTGGGACCAAGATGAGGACCTGTGGAGACGCATCGATTACAGCGACCATTCGGACGACGAAGCCATGGACCAAGGCTCCAGAGACGAATCAGATGCGACATCTCTCGTTGCGGACGAGGAGCAGGGACTACAGGTCGCGAATTCATACGTGATTCAGCCCGAAGACCGGTCCACATTCAAGCACGTCCAGGCATCACAGCAATGGAGGAAGAGTAACATGCACTCCGAGGAACCTGGGAAGCAAATGAAAAAGGTGGCAGTCTCGGAAGTGGCCATTATCCGAGACGTTCTGTTTATGCTCCAAGGGCTTGGCAACTCACTGTTCAGCCCGGCCGGTGTTGCCAATCCCTCGTTTCAGCTTGAGAACATGGAATGGGAGCCATTTAGGGCCATGATGCAAATATTCTCGGATCACGGCGCCCATCTACAAAGGTTGAGGCAATTTGCGGGAGAGCGTCAGGACGTGCCACATTTGCAAGCGTTCCAGGATTGCATCTCAGACAGGCTACGACAGCTGGATGTGCGCATTTCTGGCCTACACAAGCAGCTGACGACGCCGACAAAAGACAACGTCGTGAGCCTCGTCAGGACCAAGACAGAGCTGCTGACGTGGCTCGAACCCCTGTATTCCTTGTCTGAGATCGTTTCACGAATCGAATCAGAGCCGCAACCAACCCCTTTCCGATATCTGGAGCTCGTGTTTGATGAATCGTGTCTGGCGCAGCTAAGCGGCCAATCTGGGCTCTATGAATTCTTCGCTCGCATCTTTGCTGAGTGCTTCCGCGTCTATCTGAGGCCCATCCGACTCTGGATGGACGAGGGCAAGTTGCTGTTGGCCAGTGACTTGTTCTTTGTTGCGGAGGCATCCTCACATACGCCTCCGGGGCGAACTTGGCATGAACGATATTACCTGCGAAAAACGCCGGATGGCGCTCTCCATGCCCCGTCTTTCCTACGAACCGCAGCCGCGAACATATACAATGCGGGGAAGAATGTTGTCGTTCTGAAACTGCTGGGCAAGCACGAAGCAGCCATTTCATCAAAGCAGAGGATTGAGCCGCCGCTGGACTACGACGCGATTTGTCCCGCCGGACAAGAATTAGTGCCCTTCTCCGAGCTTTTTGACACTGCATTTGATCGATGGATACAAAGTAAATACCGCGCGACGTCGTCGATACTGAAAGCATGTCTGTTTGAAGACTGGTCGCTCATGTCCACGTTGGGAACCCTGCAAGAGGTCTATCTGATGTCCAATGGCACGACTGCCGCCGCCTTTTCGGACAGCATTTTCAGCAAATTGGACCAGCTGCGGAACGACTGGTCG
The DNA here is from genome assembly GCA_018360325.1 of Claviceps aff. humidiphila group G2b. NCBI lineage: Eukaryota > Fungi > Ascomycota > Sordariomycetes > Hypocreales > Clavicipitaceae > Claviceps > Claviceps aff. humidiphila group G2b. The sequence goes on from SRQG01000106.1 coordinate 65,793, forward strand.
GACCGCCACGCACTAACAGCGGCAGCACAAGATAGCTTTGCTACCATCGTCGAGCCGAGCCAGCTGGCCGTTGGCGTAGCTGGGACAGCACAGCAAGAACTTGACTCTGACGTGATGGTGACCCGTAACTCAGTGAAGACAGCCCTGAGCAACATCCGAGTGGAATATCGGGTTCCCTGGCCCTTGCAGATGGTTCTCACGACTGGCAGCTTCGGGTACTACCAGGCTCTGTTTACGCTCCAGCTCCAGTTCAGGCGCGCGTTGTATGCGCTTCACAAACCTAAAGTTCTCAACAACTATCGAACAGATGGTGACTACTGGAACGCCACGGCTGTGCTGTACTCGATACGCATTAAACTGCTGTGGTTTTGTACGACCGTGCAGACATACCTCAGCACAATTGTCCTCGCCCCGCTGACCTCGCAGCTGGGACAAGATCTTGCCTCTGCCAGCGACATGGATGAGCTGATAGCCGCCCACGACGGCGCCGTCAAGGCCATGGCCGACCAGGCTTGCCTCGGGAGCAGGTTGACGCCTATTCGCGAGTGCATGTTGGATGTGCTGGATTTGGCACTCAAGTTGGAACGTATCAGCAGCGGGACGACGGATGCACTTGATGATGATAGTGGTGGTGCTGGTCGCGAAGCCAGCACCAAGGAATATGAGCAGCGCCTGCGAGACATGAAGAATGAGGCGGATAGGCATGTTCGATTCATCTGGAGCGGTCTGCGCGGCGTGGCGCGAGCGGTGAGCGATGCAAATGCGGTCAAGTGGGATATGCTTGCCGACATGCTTCAAGTAGGCGATGTCGATGGCCACATAAGTACACGAACAGATATATAGATGATAGAGACTTACTGTGCCTGCGACATAGCTATCATCAAAAATATCACATATGAAAAATGGAGACTCTATAGGAGGAGATTCACAAGTAACATCTATCTGATATCCAAGGGGACTGAATCCCGATAGACTTGCTGCTGCGAAGCATCTACCCAAACGTCACTCTACCATCCTCCACTCCGCAGCCTCTCCGCAAAAAACTTCATCAACGGAAACATCTCCTCCCGATTCCTCGGCATACTCACTCCCTGCCTCTCCCACCTCACAACACCCACATGCGCAAACTCCCTCTCCACAACCCGCGCCTCCTCCCCACGAACCTGACAAAGCAACACATGCGTCTGACTCTTCTCCTCTTTCCTCCTCCCACCCCCCGAGAGCATACTCATCGGCAACGGACCCCCAATCGAAACAATACCCCTGAACATGTCCCGCGCGCCTACTCCCCTTAGCGCAGCCCCCATCCCTAACGCCAGAGAACCGCCTTGTCCAAAGCCCAGGACCATAACATCAGATACATCCCATCCACACTCGCCCACTAAGACCCCCTTTACTAACTTGTCCATGACCAGCCCGTGTGCTCGCGTGAAGCCTGGATCGGGGTCAATCTCCCCCGTCGAGCTGTCCAGATGAATGTCGTCACCCCAGTGGTAATGTCCTGGTTTCTGGTGGGTGTCTGAGCCGGCTGCATCCGTGTCGGTGTCTAGAAGTAGGGATGCGGGGAGGAGGCTTGGCCCCCGGACGGAGATGCACATGACGCCGGGGAGGGCCATGTTCCGGGCGAATGTTGCGAAGGGTACTTCGGAGTCGCCGAGACCGTGGAGGAGGATGAGGAAGGTGGTTGTTGATTCTGGGGGCGAAGGGGGCTGGATTGTTGTGTGGAAGGGGAGGAGGGGGGTTAGGTCCGCCTGGGAGGGGATGCGGGGAGGCATGGCTTTTTCGGTTTGTTCTGCTGATATTCGGGTGTTTTTTTTTTTCGGAGTGTAAAGGAAGGGGTGCGCAATAGTGATATAAAGGCTTGGTAGGTAAGTGAGCCCGACTGTTGGTGGTTCGGAGTGAGATGTGCGCGTGCGTCAATGGGCTTCAGTGAGTGTTGTGTGGATGAGAAGTCGAGGTGAGGTGAGGTGAAGAATGCCTGGAAATGTGGACTTGGAGGACGAGCGGCGGTGAACAGGAGCAATGAAAACCACCAAAGCGGCCTTGTACTGCGTCGTTAATCTTCGTGTAATACCGGAATGTCAATAGAAACAATCCTTGTACTGAATCTTCATACTAAAAATGAAATCTTGACTCTGATTGTCCTCTTCGACCTACCTAAGGTATCATAGTTTGCAAATACCTTAATGCTCGGCTAAAAAGCGTCCTCTTCTAGCTATGAGGCATACACATGCATGATGCAGGCCTTCCAGTACCGAGAACGCTCTGTGCAGCGTTTACTGTTCTTCAGCATTGAAAAGGTCTATTTGAAAGCGCTCAAAAAATTCATCGAAGGATCATCAAGTCTAAAAAACCACGCAAGCTGTAAGAGTCCTGGACTCCTGAGTTCCTCACAGTCTACAGAGAGTCGCGATGCAGAAAAACAAACGTGGTAACTCCGTAAGTTGCATGAGCTTGCATCAAAGCCGAAATATCGAGATAAACCGAGACACATATGTTTTGGTGTGGAAATGGCGGGGCAGCTATGTACCCTTGCATTTTGCAAATCAAAGGGCATCTTGCTACCTTTGCTAGGTACTCAATGACGGATGAGATTGAATCGCCCGCCAGTACATTGAGTACATATGTATCTTGTTGCACAAAAGAATGGGCGCAGCCGTCTGGCCACTCTGATGTGCTTTGTATACCCCTATATACCCTGCGATATATCTCGTTTTCCGTGTTTGCCACAGTTACCTTGACGCCATGTACAGTGTCCTCGACGATCGGGTCGATCCTCAATTTTCAAAGTTGAAAGACTTCAAAAATCGCAATGGCCGCTTGGAGTTACAACTTACCACTCGTACCGTGTACGGGCAAAGTGGTACGTACTACGCAGCGTTTTTGCCATGTGACGCAGTACTTGTCCAGATTGCTTCTCTGACGTTTGTAATTTGACTAATTGACAAGACAGCAATATGTATTGATAGAGTGATGCGTCTCGAACGCTCTCAATAGTTCATATATTGGCCCAAGGCCCCAAGGGCCTAGGTACCTGATCTTATTACTATTGCCACATTCAGCCCTCCCTAGGTAGTTTGAACTTAAGCAATGAAGTTCATTCGTCTAGACTCTAGACGATCCATGTGAAGTGCAAGTAGGGCAATTTAAAGTATGTACATATATTGTCAAGGCTAAGGAGGTTACAACGGAGTGAAGGCTGAGGACAACATGTCAAAGGTGGGTGTCGATTGCTTGAAGGTTTTAATCTCTGGCCCTCTACCATACATGTGCGAGGCCCTGTCTCTTTATGTACATATTAGGTACCTCTGAATTCTTGCGCACCCACTCCCTGCCACTTGCCCAGTCACGACTCACAAGTTACAACACACTGTAGTCTGTCCCTGACACTAATACAGCGCGTCCGAATAATCAACTCATCAATGACGATACACTCTGATCTTCCATTCCTTTCAATCTCTATAAATCGTTCTCTATCAATTTTCTGTATCGTGGGATCAATGCCAAGGCCCTCTTCACTCATCCAGTCTCCAGATGAAGCCGAGCATAACTCTCTTTATGTACATATTAGGTACCTCTGAATTCTTGCGGACCCACTCCCTGCCACTTGCCCAGTCACAAGTTACAACACACTGTAGTCTGTCCCTGACACTACTATACAGCGCGTCCGAATAATCAACTCATCAATGACGATACACTCTGATCTTCCATACCTTTCAATCTCTATAAATCGTTCTCCATCAATTTTCTGTATCGTGGGATCAATACCAAGGCCCTCTTCACTCATCCAGATGCTCTGGCTCGTCTGGAAATAATAATGAGGCGACATTGTTTGGTGAAAATCCCAATGTCAATTCGTTTGGAGAGCGTCCCGTTGTGTCGGATCTGGTGTTATTGAACTCGAATTGAAGGCGTGGCAGCGTGCTTTGCCATTGTCTTGCGTCGTCCAGCCTCGCGATGTATACCCTAATGGCCGATTCCATGGTTTGTATGGTGCGTTCTGTTTGCCCGTCGGTTTGTGGATGGTATGCTGTTGAATGTAATAACTTTGTCCCGACAAACTCCCAGAAGGATTTCCACACCGCCGCTAAAAATCGCCTGATTCTCCACCTCCAATTCTTTGTTTTCTTGCAGGACCGTCGTCACATGCCGCCACGGAGGGTCTGGAAGCCGAGCATAACTTCGATGAACTGTAATAATAAACGCTCTCCGTTGATATCGATGGAGCGCGATGCGGTGCACCGTACCACCTGGCACCGATCCTGTCAAAGACCCATACTCTCATGAGAGATCCGCAGATCGTGAAACCCATGGCAAATCGTCTAGTGGCGTCTTCGGCCAGGGTTTCCCGTAAGTACATCGCAAGAGAAAGGCATGCGTCGCGGTGGGCCATGGGATTGCATTTCAGCTCCCCAGCCATCAGGACTTAAAAGTTGGGAAGAGTGGTGTTTCCCCTCTTTATAGCTACGATTCAGCTCTTTTCGATACATGAGGCCAACATCAAGCTTTCGCTTCGCGATAGATCCTTGAATTATCTTGTTGTCTGTTGGGGGTCCTCAAATGTCGACGGTCCGAGGTCGTCGTCGACGCAAGTTAGCAGGCCGGAAAGGACGGTCGAATTTTTCCTGGGTGATCTCTGGACGATATGGCCAAAAAGCGCCGCAGAAAAGCATGTCGTCTGATGGTTGAAAACGTTCTGCTAGAAGCTAGAAAAATACGACCGTCCTTTGCGGCCTGCTAACTTGAGTCGACGACGACTTTTGAGGACCCCCGACAAGATAATTCACGGACCTATCGCGAAGCGAAAGCTCGATATTGGCCTCATGTATGGAAAAGAGCTGAAACGTGGCTATAAAGAGGGAAAACACCACTTTTCACAACTTCTAAGTCCTGATGGCTGGGGAGCTGAAATGCAATCCCATGGCCCACCGCGACGCATGCCTTTCTCTTGCGATGTACTTGCGGGAAACCTTGGCCGAAGACGCCACTAGACGATTTGCCATGGGTTTCACGATCTGCGGATCTCTCATGAGAGTATGGGTCTTTGACAGGATCGGCAGCAGCCCAGCAGGGCTGTCGATGAGAGGCGAAGAAGTTGTAGCGCCTCTCGAGAGTCGACAGCCCCAATACAAGTCAGATTTCCTCTCGCGCGCGCTCTCGGACGACTTTCCGACCGTCGTTCATTCCGCGAGCACTTTGGAATCCACCGATTCTGGGAATTCTTGATGATGAACTTCTTGACTTGTTTCCATATATATTTATCGTCCTCCTTATCGAGTGCTGCTGCTAGGAGACGTCGGGCAAGAAGTCTTAGCCCTGGTGCCTGGGTTTCCTACTCCGGCATCTCCGTGATTGGAATATTATGAGGGGAGATATAAACATCTGCAAATCAATCATTAGCATATGACTGACCTTCTGAGGCTGATGGATTCAAGCCGGCCTACTTACCCGCTGGACTGAGGTTATCAAGATCAGCACTCTCGCGGACGCGCATACTTTCTGCCATCAAATAAAAGGGATCGATGTAGCCCGCTGTGGGACTCTGTTGGATCGCGTCAATCCAGAGTCCGTGGTCCATTGCTGTAGTCGGCCGGCGACCACCAAAGGGTGATATTAACGATATGAGTTATCTTGGCACGTGAAGGCGTTGAAAGAAAGGAGCGTCCACTCAGTATCGGTGGCTGCTAGGTATCGCGCGGGCAATTTGCTGCTGCTGCGAGAATTTGGAAAGAAGCCGTTGTTCGCTATGATTTGTTAGAAAGGAAGAATAATCGGGAATCCGATGTGTTGTGCGGGGGATATGGGCTTTATACATGCGTTTGTTGTCGGTGTCCTGCAGTTGCCAACGGCTGTACGACCGAAGCGCCAACCAACACAATCAATAATGGTTTATGTATGAATTCTTGAGTCACGTTTGCGCAGAAAACAAATATAACCAGGGCCGCGTTCACGGCAAGTGTCACGCGCCGGCACCTTCTTTTTCCGGGCTTCTCTGTAATACCTTTTTTCGTTCGTCAGGCAAGACTGAAGGAAGGGTTTGGCGATGCGCATCACACAACCTGACCCCGCCATGTACCTATGTACAGTCCAAGAGACTTACAGAGGTACCTAAGCTACCGATCCTTGTCAATGATTGCAAAATCGCTACACCCAGCCTTCCCTAGCTTGGCAAAGAAGTCTCGTTTCTGTGATAAGGAAATAATGTTGGCACGGACGCGGACGGAGCGTGTCAAGTAAAAACTTATCTCCGAGCCCCTTTCATTGACCACAAGGGAGCCAAATTCTTGCGGCACCTTTCGCCTACAACGCCAGTACAAGGCAAAATTTATCTATCGAGCGCTCTCGGATGACTTTCTGACTGTCGTTCATTCCGCAAGCACTTTGGGATCCTTCTGGGCCTGGCGAAGAACTCGCAACATCTTCGAGTAGAGTTGAGGGGAACACTCGTCCTGCCAATCCCCCCCGGGAAACACCTTCTTTCGTAATGCATTGACATGTGGAATCAACGGCTGGTAATACGGCGTGAATTCTGTGTTGACTACCCGAGAAAAAGCCTTCTCCCCAGATATTATACCTTGCTTCATGTCTGCCAGGAGCTTGTCGGCTGTGTGGTTCCAACTTTCAAATCTCGATGGCGTAGTCACCTTGTTCGGGCCATCATAGTGGATGCATATCCAAAACAACACCCAAAAGAAAGACTCAAGATCATGCGCAAAGCTGTGGTCACAGCCATGAAGCAGGCCAATTGCCATGAAAGCCGTGGTACCTGTCCTGCCCTGTGCACCCGAAGGCTGCTCACGCTCTGTGTTGATAGCGACATCGAGATCAATTAAGAAGGATCGCCAGGAGAAAGTGTCTTGATCTTCATTGATCCGCAGATTGGTGATTGAAATATCCCTGTGCAAGACGCCATTGTCGTATAGAGACTTGTGGCCTTTGATGCAGCCCTCGAGACAGGCAAGCAGTGCCTGGCGAGAGCTGGCTTTGTAAATGGGCTTGCCATAATCCTGCACAATAACACGCCGGTGCACTCTGTTTGGTGGCCCAGTTTCCGGGTCAGTAGCGGTGTTTCTTGAAGATTCGGAGCAGGTCTTTTTGCTTGGAGGCAAGGCAGAGCCTGTTTGATCGAACCATCCGCTAGAATCCTGTGAGAGACATTGCTGATAGTTGGAAGCAGTTGACACGTCCAGTCCCCGTCGGATACAATGACGAACGTCGTCGATTATGCCGCCGATCTTGACTGTTTCGTGGTGGTAGTACCGAGCTACGTTGACCACATTTCGATTAGTCGCCTGCTTCAACAGTTCCCCCTCCTCATCGCGTTCTGGCAACTGCCAAGAGTCTTTGATGACCAGCGGCGTTTCCGGATGGTCTTTGACATGAGCCTTCCAGCAGGTCGTTGCCCTACCCACCATACAGCACTGCCGTACAATCAACCCATCAATGACAATACACTCGGATATTCCCTTCCGTTCAATCTCAATAAATGATTGGCCATCAATTTCCTGTATCGTGGGATCGAAGCCAAGGTCCGCTTCACTCATCCAGAGAAAGCCAAGCATAACTTTGATGAACTGGATGGGCTCTTTGTTTACGTCGATTTGCTCAGATGCGATGCTACCGAGTCTGTCGAACACCCATACCCTCATCAGAGTCCCGCAGATCGTGAATCCTACGACAAAACGTCTGGTGGTTTGTGCGAGCAGAATTTTTCCCGCACACACCGCAAGATCGCGCCAGGCCTCTTCGGCGCTGTCGGCCCCGGGCTTGCGTTTAAGCCTCCCAGGGGCCAGTATTTGTGGCCAAGGGTGGTTTCCATCATCCAAACCACGTTTCGGATATGATGCATCAACGAAGCCAACATTTAGCTCTTGCTTCATCACATAACAATCGTCAATAGTCACGTTCCGGGACCCCAGGAGCCGTCTTCGATGGGGAATGTCGGGCCGGGAACGATGGGCGAATTTATCTAGTCTCTTACAGAACCTTTTGAGCCATCGGAAGACTTTCTTCTCGACGGCACGGGTGGGCCAGTCTGTCCATGTATCATCCTTATATCTCGGCGTTCGTCCACGTGTGCATTTCTTGAAAAAGGCGTTTGACGTTCTTTCCAGATCATCAACGCTGCGTGGAAAGAATGTTTCCAAAAGCTTTGGAATACCAACGTGCGTTAGGCCGGCCTCTTCTCTCATGAGGTTGTCCACATCTTTGTAATGCTCCGACGAGTTGGCCAAGGCAGCCCTGTCGTACGAGGAGGGTGTATCTATCCACCGATTCTGGGAAATCTTGATGATTAACTTCATGACTTGTTTCCATAGATGTTTATCATCTTCCTGATCGAGACCTGCTGCTAAGACACGTCGGACACAGCGAATATCGATAGCTGGTGTCACTGACCACCATTTACCCGAGAGCATTCTCTCATTAAATGCCTGTAGTATGTCGCATGCTGGATGAGATTTCAAGCAACATAAAAGACTCGAAGCAAGAAGTCTTGTATCTGCAAATCAATCATTAGCATATGACTGACCTTCTGAGGCTGATGGATTCAAGCCGGCCTACTTACCCGCTGGACTGAGGTTATCAAGATCAGCACTCTCGCGGACGCGCATACTTTCTGCCATCAAATAAAAGGGATCGATGTAGCCCGCTGTGGGACTCTGTTGGATCGCGTCAATCCAGAGTCCGTGGTCCATTGCTGTAGTCGGCTGGCGGCCACCAAAGGGTAATATCAATGATATGAGTTATCTTGGCAGGCGAAGGCGTTGAAAGAAAGGAGCGTTAGGTATCGCGCGGGCAATTCGCTGCTGCTGCGAGAATTTTGAAAGAAGCTGTTGACAGTTGCTGGCTAAGATTTGTTAGAAATGAAGAATGATCGGGACTCCGTCGGTCCGATGTGTGTCGTGCGGGGGGTATGGGCATCATACATAGGTATGTACATGCCTTGTTCTCTTGCAGAAGTTGCAGCTGCCAACGGCTGTCAAGGTATTATCGGGGCTAGTCCACGGGCAACGGGGCAAATTGGAGCAGTGACATGCAAAGATGGCTACATTAGGTACACACGAATTCCATTTTCGTGTTACCTTGGCGCCATGTACAAGATCACGGACGCGGGCGGACGGCGTCAAATAAGAACTTATCCTCGACACCGTTCGCCTACAAGAGGCTACAACCCCAGTAAAAGTCAACACCCCTTTCTCGGGCGCTCTCGAGTCTCGGACGATTTTCTGAGAATCGTTTACTCCGCCAGCACTGCAGGATCTTTCTGGGCCTCGCGGAGGACGTGCATCATCTTCGAGTAGAGCAGGTACCCCCCAGGGAACACCTCCTTTCGTAATTCGTTTACGTGTGGAAAAAATGGCTGGTAATACGGCGTAAACCCCAATTTTTCCGGCTTGCTGAATTTGTAATCACAGATAAGACCTGACTTTAGGCACGCCAGTGCCATATCGAGAAGAAAGTTCAAAGATTCATATTGTGCTGGCTCAACTGCTTTGCCAGGGCCTTCGTACTGAATGCATATCCAAAACGACACCCAAAAGAAGGACTCAAGATCATGCATAAAGGTGTGTTCGGCGGCGGGCGCCCTCAAGGAGTCCAATTGCCATGAAAGCCCTCGTACGTACCTGTCTTGCCCTGTGCACCTGGAGCCATCTTAAGCTCTGTGTTGATTGCGAAGTCAAGGTCAATCAGAAAATACTTCCAGGAGGGATTATCTAGATCTTCATTGATCATCAAATTGTTGATTGAGATATCCCTGTGCAATATACCTTTCGTAAAGAGATTTGTGGCCTTTGATACAGCCCTCGAGACAGGCAAGCAGCGCCTTGCGAGAGCTGGCCTTGTAAATGGGCCTGCCATAATCCTGCACGGTGATACGCCGGTGTACTACGTTTGGCGGCTCAGTAGCATTCATTCTAAGAGATCCAACGCAAGTCTTTTTGCTTGGTGGTAGGGCAGAGCCCGTTTGATCGAATGGTCGCTTCGTGCTCGTGCGTGTACTCGTCCGGCGCATGGGCAGCTCTTTTGATGTCGATCCGCTGGAATCATGTGAGAGACGTTGCTGATTGTTGGAAGCAGTCGCTATGTCCAGTCCCCGTCGGATACAGTGACAAACGTCGTCGATCATGCCGCCAATTCTGACTGTTTCGTGGTGGTAGTACCGAGCCACGTTGGCCACGTTTCGACTAGTCGCCTGCTTCAACATATCCCCTTTCTCGTCGTGTTCCAACGGTTGCCAAGAGTCTTTGATGACCAGCGGCGTTTCCGGATGGTCTTTCACATGAGTCTTCCAGCAGGTCGTTGCCCGACCCACCATACAGCACTGCCGTATAATCAACCCATCAATGACGATACATTCTGACCTTCCGTCCCGTTTAATTTCTATAGATGGTTCGCCATCAATTATCTTGATCGTGAGTTCAAAACCAAGGTCCTCTTCACTCATTCGGAGAAAGAGGATCATGACTTCGATAAACTGTACGGGCTCTCTGTTGACGTCGATTTGCTCAGATGCGATTCCGCCGATCCTGTCGAACACCCATACCCTCATCAGAGTCCTACAGATCGTGAACCCTACGGCAAAACGCCTGGTAGCTTGTGCGAGAAGCATTTTCCCTGCACACATCGCAAGATCGTACCAACGCCTCTGTGGCGCTGTCGGCCAGATGCCTGAAGTTCAGCACTCCAGGGACCAGTATTTGTGTCCAAGGGTGTTGTAGATCTTTCGAACCATGTTTCGGATATGATGCATTAATGAAGCCAACATTCAGCTCTTTCCTCGTCACAGAGTAATCGTCAATATACTTGCTCCGAGTCCCCATAAGTCGTCGTTGATGAGAAATGTCGGGTCGGGAACGACTGGCGAATTTTCGTAGCCTCTTGCAGAACCTTTTCAGCCATCGACAGACTTCCTTCTCGACGGCACTGGCTGGTCAGCCCGTCCACGTATCATCCTTGTAGCTTGGTGTTCGTCCACGTTTGCATTTCTTGAAAAAGTCTCTCGACCCTTTTCTCAGACCATCAACGTGGTGTGGAAAGAATGCGTGCAAAAGGTGTGGTATGCCAACGTGTATTTGGCCGAGCTCTCCCCTCATGAGGTGGTCGACATCTTCGCGATGCTCCGATGAGTTGGCCACGAGACCCCCGTTGTGAGATGTAGGTGGGCAAGTTTTCATGATAAACCTCTTGACTTGTTTCCATAGATCTTCATCGTTCACCTGATCGATAGCTCCTGATAGGAGCGGTTTGAGACAAGGAAGGGGGGTTAGTAGGGGGTCGCTGCGTTCACTAGCCAGAAACGATCTGAAACTCTTTTCTCATTTGGTTGGTGCAGCATTGCGCCTGCTGGATGATCCCTCAAGCCATTCAGGAGTAAGATGGCAAGAATCCTGAGATCTGCGTACAAGTTGTTAGCATATTGAAATGGACTGCTTGATCCATGTCAACCTCCTTACCCTTTGCACTGAGACCTTCAAGGTCCGCAATCTCGCGGACGTGCATCCTTTCTGCCAGCATACGAAAGTTAGCGATATAGCCCGCGGTGGGACTCTGTTCAATTGCGTCGATCCAAACTTTGTGTTCTTCTGCTGCAGACGGCCGGCGGTCATAACACTGACTGCTGCTGATTTAAGAGATGTTATCCTGGCGCGGGCCGCGTCCAGAAAGAGGAACACGTTGGAAGAGAGAAGCGTTCACTCGGTGTATGTGGCTCCTCTGTGTTATGCGGATAATTTCTTCTTGTTGCCAGAATCTGGAATGATGGTGTTGTTGGCTACGATTTCTTGTGGTCAAGAGAGGAAGAATAATCGCGATCCAGGTGTGTCACGCGGGCGATTACCTAACAAGATCGTTTGTGTCCACAAATTGTTGACGAAACATGAAACTGCTGCTCTCATCCAGATGCGTGTAGAGAAGATAGGCCTTCGCGGGTTTCTTTTCTCCATCAAAATATGCACTGTACCCGTCGTGGAATCACCTATTGATGACCATTACCACGTCATTCTGCACTGTCCGACATTCGCGCACCTGCAGGCTGCGTCGCATCCACCTGTCGCGCCCCTACGCGACCGCCGCGACATGGATGGCCTTGGAGTCTGGACAGCTCGCAGCTTGCACCACTGGTGATAGAATCGATGCTTCGCATAGTCCGACTACAACAATTTACCCTTGCGATTGCATTGAAAGAGAGGTGGGAAGAGGAAGCCACAGCGGACCGCCCGAGATGTTCAGAACTTCAGGAGGTAGGTACCTTGTTCAGGTGGCGAGTGGGTTTTCTAGCGCTGTGCCGCGCCGATAACCGACGACCAGACAAAACAACAAGTGTATGAACATTGACCGGAACCACGGTCGACCTAATTGGCCTGATGCAAAAGCGTTACGACAGCATCCTCCGTAATAACTTTGTTGTCACAACCGTCAATGGATCGGATTTATGCACATATGCTTCTTAAGTACGGAGTACCTACCGTATACGAGCAAAAGAAACTCCAATCAGGGCTGGTACGCCGCGTTCACTGAGACGCGCCGCGAGTCGCGACGTGAATGCATGATACACAGATACAGTGCAGCATTGTCATCCGTACTGACTTCTCCATCTTTTTTTTTATTGTACACACCTCCTAACCTACCTAGGTACTCTATCAGGAAACACCAGATATGAGAGATCGCGGAGCGCCAATCACAAGAAGAGAGAAGTACCTATATTATATATATCAACAACTACAAGGCCCCTGCAGCGCGTTGCGACTATCACAGCATAGGTAGGTATATCATGACTCCATTGAGGTGGTGTAAATAGGTACCTAAAGAAGGTATCTAAGGTACATACCTGGGGTAACACGGAGTACCTAATCATGCACAAATTCGATTGGCTGCCGCTTCGTTCGTGACAACCGACGGCCGTTGGCGGCTGGAAAACGACAAACAGACGATAATGAACGACGATTATTCTTCCTTTCCAACAACAACAACGTCTTTCCGAATTTGAACAAATTATCCGCATAACACAGAGCAGCCACAGAATCCGAGTGAACGCTTCTCTCTTCCACCGGGTTCCTTTTTTCGAACGCGGCCCGTGCGAGGATAACTTATCACTAATAACATCAGCAGTGTGGTCTGCAGCAATGGACCGCAAACTCTGGATCGACGCAATCCAACAGTATCCTACCGCGTGCTATCTCACTAACTTTCGTATGCTTGCAAAAAACAAGAACGTGCGCGAGAGTGCTGACCTTGAAGGTCTCAGTACAAGGGGTAAATAGGCTGACATGAATTCAAGCGGTTCATTTCAATATGCTAACAAAGTCGTATATGCAGATCTCAGGGATCTTGCAATCTTACTTTTGAATGGCTTATTAATGGATCATCCAGCAGGCGAAATGCTACGCCAATTAGGTGGGAATCGAGTCTCGAATCGTTCATGGGTAGTGATAGCAGCTGCCGAAGTCCGCTGTCTCAAATGTCTCCTAGCAAAAGCGATCAATCAGGCGGACGATGAAGATCTATGGAAAGAAATGGAGAGGTACATCGTGACGAATTTCCAGAATCTAAGCACAGATACACCGTTCTCGCAGCATGAGGCTTTGGTGGCCAACTCGTCGGAGCATCGCAAAGATGTCGACCACCTCATGAGGGAAGAGCTCGGCCAAATACACGTTGGCATCCCACGCCTTTTGCAAACATTCTTTCCGAGCAGCGTTGACGATCTGGAAAGAACGTCAAAGGTCTTTTTCAAGAAATGCCAACGTGGGCGAACGCCGAGATATAAGGATGATACATGGACAGACTGGCCCACCCGTGCCGTCGAGAAGAAAGTCTTCCGATGGCTCAAAAGGTTCTGCAAGAGACTAGATAAATTCGCCCGCCGTTTCCGGCCCGACATTCGCCATCGGCGACGGCTATTGGGGACCCGATGCGAGACTATGGACGAATACTTTGAGGCGAAAAAAAGACTGGATGTTGGCTTCATTGACGAAGCGTATCTGAGACGTGGTTCGAAAGATGACAAACACCCTTGGCCACAAATTCTGGTCCCGGGAGTGCTGAACTGCAGCCCTCTGGCCGACAGCGCCACAGAGGCGTGGCATGATCTTGCGATGTGTGCAGGGAAAATGCTTCTCGCACAAGATACCAGGCGTTTTGTACCAGGGTTCACGATCTGCGGGACTCTGATGAGGGTATGGGTGTTTGATAGGCTCGGTGGCATCGCATCTGAGCAAATCGACGTCAACAAAGAGCCCGCACAATTTATCGAAGTTATGCTTGGTTTTATCCGGATGAGTTGGGATAATCTTGGCTTTGATTCTACGATCAAAATAACTGATAGCGAAGAATCTATAGAAATTGAACGGAACGGAAGGCCAGAGTGCATCGTCATTGATGGGACGATTATACGGACGCGTTGTATGGTGGGTCGGGCAACGACCTGCTGGAAGGCTCATGT